>SNQJ01S0033981.1:154909-171613 GCA_010110895.2 Picea sitchensis | reverse complement strand
GAGATTGTTGAATAAAAGATTGTCATTGATTTCAAAGGTTATTAAGTGATCAAATATAAATGAGATTTTAATAAGCACTATTATAGATTATTTTCGTCACCCTCGTGACCATTGATAGTATGTGTATATCCTATTAGAAGAAAGATCATTTCCCTATTCCCTGAAGAATGTTGAATAAATAAAACTTTCCCAGAGAGATGGAATTGTCTTTTCCTTAGTGAAAAACCTTGTAAATAAGGATCACCACACCTTACTCAGTGTTAAGGGTGCGACAATATAGGATCGACGGAGGTTGCACCACAATGGCCTGCGACATTGTCGTATATTTCTCAGTATTAAGGGTGTGACAATATAGGATCGATGGAGGTTGCACCACAATGGCCTGCGACATTGTCATATATTTCTCAATATTAAGGGTGTGATGATATTTGTATGAAGGAAAAGCGAGAAATTTCTCGAAGGTTCTAGAATAGAATCTTCGAAAGGATGAGGTGACCTCTGATCGGTTTGGATCTCACCTGATTTTCTTATTTAGTGGGATCATCCTAATCCTTTCATCCTCTCCCTTCACTCTATATAAGGAGGGATCTCTCATGAGAAAAGTTAGTCTAGATTATGTGTGAAGAATTCTGCTGAAGATTGTGCTTGTGATAGATTTTCTTTAGCTTTCCAAGTCAGGTTGTGTGTGGTCTTCATCAAAATAATTGGAGCAATAAGTGTGTGTGTTGAGGCAAAGGGCCATTGGAAGGGGCCTTGCAACATCAAGGCACATGTTGTATTCTCCACTTTCATCAATATAATACAATAATACATTTATTTCATATAAAAGTGTCTCTATTTTTGTTGCATAACTCCTTGATCTTATGCATAGGTTCCATTAGAATATGAATCGTTGCTATCTCTTTGTTGGTTTTTGTCTCTCAACAGGTTCAACATCCCACAAGCCGTGACATGGAACAAGGACAATGCTAGCAAGGATAAAACAACGTTTAAATGGTATGTTGTTTATCCCTCATTAAGCTAGTATACATTACAATGGAAACCTAAGGAAACGTTTATATTCTGTTATGTTTTGTTCTAATTTCCTGTTGAATTTAGGGATATTAGTTCGTGTCAGTGCTCACTAATTCGTTCAATAACAAAATTGGCGACCATACTGGGGATCGAACCTAGAGGGGGTTCCTTTTTTGTATAACCTTAATGAATCCGAAAAAGTGATAAAAGTTTACTCGGTTACATTCTCATAGATTTACGAGCATGAGAAAGAACAAAGACTATGCTCGAAGTTTTTTAATGCAAAAACTTAAAAGAATATTTACATCAAATTGTTTTTGAAAAACACATAAAAAACGATAAAAGGTTTGATCCATAAAAAAAATCCAGTTGCTTGACTTGTATCCTATAGCACATACACTTTGAAACATTCATTACGGTCAACATTGATATAAATAGGTGAAAACTAACTTGATATAGGTCAAAAAGTGGTAAAAATATGTTTAAATAGGTCAAAATCAAAATCGTTTTTACCATTTCATTGTATTTCACAAAAAAATAGTGTTAAAACCCCTTTTTTTACCCAATTTTCAAATGACAATTGTGGCATGTTTTGTGGACGATTATTTGATCCAAATCCATGAGGTTGGTCCCTTCCCTCTCCTCTTTCTTTTCATAGAAAATTTGTTCAATTTTATAGCTGTTTTTTGGTTGTATGGGCAATTTCTCAAAGGGGAAATGCGCCCTCAAATCGTCGCAGGCTCCTTCTATCAGGAACTGCGTCGATCCTGATCGACGTAGGTGTTAATGGAACTAAGTGTGATGATGTCTCACTGTATTCAACCCTCAGGCTGAGTTGAATGCAACTTAAAATGAAAAAATAAAAAATGAACCAGTGACGTCGTTAATTTTAGATTTTTAAGAAACTAACTCATGGTTAATTTTCCTTTTGCATATTTTCCATGATTCACAATGCTGGAATGGAAGGAAGGGAAAACAGAGAGGAATACATAATTGCGGGGAAATACCCCAACATGCTTATGGCACTCCGAGATTGTGGGTTGCTCAAATTCTTCAGTATGTAGGGCATGAGGGCCCAATTACTATTATTAGAGCACCTGGTCCGGATGTGGGACGTAAACGAGCAGTTTTTCCATGTTGGTGTGCATACTCTTACCTTGGAGATCGAAGATATCTAATTTTTGATCGGTTTATCCCATCGTGGGTCTCGAGTATCATATATGGATGCAGGGGAGGAGGTGAACCAATGGACCACTATGTTGTGTAATATTGCTCTGTCGGCACGAAGAAATTTAGTGGGAAGATTCCCATTAAGAACGTCCTTGACTTATCTTTGAGGACAATACTCTTTACCATTACCCGTGTTGCAGGGAGTGAAACTCCACTCTTGGCTTTGCAGAACCAACTTCAGTATGCCATTGAGTGCATGGAGCCTCATGTATTCAACTGGTGTGAGGGCCTCCTTAAGAACATGGATTTTTTTTTGGCAAAGTACAAGAATGGTCAGTTAAAACAATTTGGGTATGGATCAATTTTGGTGTCTTTTTTCCTTGAAACGGTCCCACTTTTGTGTCTTCAAAACGTGGATTGGGGTGTGCCTTCTCCACAAGATCCTCACATGAGGAGGTGGGTTGATCTGATGGCACATCATGGTGGCGTTCCAACTGTCGCATACATTCCTACCTTCTTCCAATGGTTGAGAGATCAACTCATTATGATTGAGGATTATGCCTATGTTGGGACCGATTTCTGTGGTGATATAAATTTAACATTACATGGGGGTGCGCATTGGGGTGACATAGTTAAAAAATTATTTTCAATTATATATATATATATATTTAACATTTTTATTATAATTTTTTTATATTATGTATCCGAGACTAATCAAATGATTTCAAATGTAGATGTGACACTTATCATATCTCTGGGTTCATCTCCGATCCAGATATGTGGGGAGGCAGGTGCAGTGGTTGTTCGAGATCAAGCAACGACCGAGGAGATCGAGGAGATCGTGCACAACCTTGAGGGATTGATTCTGGACATCCCCGGTCTTACCGTAGATGAGATTCCTTGGCGTTTCCAATGCCAAACTGTTGGCGTTTCAACATCTGTTGGCGTTTCAACATCTGTTGGCGTTTCAACATCTGTTGGTCAATTGCTCCGTTGTGTAGCACATGCTGTATTTTTCTACCATGAGAAACATCCATGATGCATATATGTATATGAAGCCATGTGCTTTGATATTTTGATCTCAGGACACACTTTTTGTAAATTTTTGCGATATAATACAAAAACTTCTACCCGGCTTACTTGTCTACATGTGTTTGTATTTGGATTTATAAATTGCACAAATGTCTATCTAAAACATAATTGGCTAAAGAATCTGTTAATGTATTTAGATATCTAGGAATGTGTTAATAATCAATGTAATCAAAACTCCTTTCCAAGAGGAGAACTCTCAAATATACCCGTAATAGCGTAGGACTTCTGATGGAATAAATGTTGCTTAGTTGCAACACCACAAGTTGAGAATCGATTCACACAATCAAATGAAGAATGCCAAGTGAAATGGTGTCAGTCAATAATTCAATGACCACACTATATTCCTCTATGTTATTAGTTGCATGACCCAGGAAAATGCCATGTAGACTTATCAACTCATCCATAGGTGCATAGATTGCCCATGCAACAGACATGAGATTTTGAGTACTGCAACTAGAACCATCAACAAAGCCAATATAAGGTAGCGAGAATGCAGACATATGGAAACCAAGCACAAGGAAAGGTAATAAATTTGAGGGAAGAAATGAAAAAGACAAAAATCACACTAGAATATGATACATTAAAGTACAAAACACTCATGCAGAACATTTTTAAGCATAGTACTTCTTTAGGTAAAGCCCATTTCTGGGTAAACCCAAAGGAATTCCATCATAATCAACCAGCTCGTAAGCCCCTTTCTCTAATACTTGTTTAACAATATAAGGACCACTCCACATGGGCTTGAATTTACCTTCCCCCAACAAGTCACGATCTTGGTCATAAAGGAGGACCAAATCACCTTCAGAAAAAACACGAGGTTTAACATGTTTGTCGTATTAAGCCTTAATGTGTTTCTTCTGAGTTTCTATTACTAATGTAGCATCACGACGAGTCTCATATAATTGCATTAAATACAACAAATGTTCTTCCTTGGTTTTGGTGTTGGGGAGAATTTCGACAGCTAGCTTCAGAGACAAAATTTCACATTGAATCGACAAGACGAATTTGATACCATACACTAATTGGAAAGGCATGAAACCCATAACAGATTTAACTGACATCTGATAGGCCCATAATGCTGAAAAATAATTGTATTCCAACTTGACTTATGAATCCCTACCATCTGTCGAAGCATAGTGGTCAAACATTTATTGATCGCTTCAACTTGGCCATTAGCCTGCGGATAATAAAGGGTTGAGTTTTCATGCCGTAAACCCAACTTATCAGTTAGTTCACACATCATAAAATTGTGAAAATGGGTTCCATGGTCGAAGACGATGGCTTAAGGTACACCAAATCTAGTGATGATATGTTTGAATATGAAAAGTGCTGCATTTTTCCCGGTGTTATCGAATGTAAGCATCACCTCAACCCACTTAGTGAAATAATCCATAGCTACAATAATGTATCCATGCCCCCCGGTTGAGTGAGGGTTACATGTCATGAAGTCAATGCCCCATTTAAAAAATGGACCAATGAAAACCACATGATAGAGAGGAGTAGGATGAGATTGAATCTTATTATTGTAGGTTTGACAAGCATGGCATTTTTGAACTGCGATAATGAAATCCTTGAAAAGTGAAGTCCAAAAATAACCAACTCGTAGGATCTTTTGGGCAGTGGCATACCTAGACATATGAACGCCACATGCTCCAGAATGACATTCATTAGTCTTTATCATCTTCATCATAGGCCAGACATCGTCGAAAAATTGAGTCAATACCACGACGGTAAAGGGTATCACCAAGAATAATATATTGGCGAGCTCGATACCAAATATGACGATGATCCACATGAGATGCATCAGGACGGAAAGCTTGGGTTTGGATATAAATGATGATGTATCCATACCATGTATCGTCTGAACTGATCAGAAAGAGAGGTTCATCAGGAAAATAATCTTCTGCCACATTTTCAGTATCAGATGAGGGAAGGTCACATATTAACTTAATGAAGACCAAAGATTTCTTTGACTTGGATTTTTCAAACTCCAAATCAAACACCTAGAGAATCACAATACATTTGGAGTATTTTCCCCCTAGAAATTGTCTTGTAAGAATATGTTGCATAGGGTTGAAATAAAAATAATCGTGGTCTTGCGCAATAAAATATAGTGACAAAAACGCTGGACAACTTGAACAACTGCCAAGGCTAATTTCTCCACATGCATGTATTTTATTTCGGTGGATGTAATAATTTGACTCAAATTGTAAATGACATGTTCATATTTCAAATCATCCTCTTGGACCAGAACCATAGCGATGGTGTGATCTGAAGCAACCAGATATAGGAGGTAATCTTGACTGTAATCCGAGGGATATAATAGTGGTGTGAGGGTTAATGCAAGTTTCAAAGCATCAAATTCTTTGTTAGCGGTGTTGTCCCACACAAAATCATGACCCTTCTTAAGAAGTCAAGTGAAATATTTCATAAGTTAGGCGTAATTAAGAATGAATTGTCGTATAAAGTTTTCCTTCCCTTGCAAACTTTGGAGTTGGTGTAAGGTAGGAGGAGGAAAATTGATGATTTCTTCAACCTTCAGTGGATCAACTCTGATACCATGCGTGGAAGCAATAAATCTTAGAATTTTCCCTGACTCCACACAAAAAACACGTTTATGTGGATTTAATCATATATGGTGATACTGACACCGAAGGAAAATAACTCGTAAGTGTGTCGGGTGATCGTGACGACGCATAGAATGCACCGGTAAATCATCAAGATATGGTTGCACAATATGCTTGATATCGTGAAAAGCGTAAGACATGGCTCTTTGAAAAGTCACACCAACATTCTTGAGATCGAAATGGAGTTTATGATACACGAAGGTACCCTAAGGACAAGTAAAGGCCGTTTTGTATTGATCTGTGGGTAAAATATTTATCTGATTATAGCCAAAAAAACCATCCATTAGAGACACGATTTCGCTTCTGGCGCAGTCATCGACGATCTGGTCGACGAAAGGGGTTGGATAGTTATTTTTAGGAAAATCCCTATTAATATCCTAATAATAAATGCACATACGGATCGTTCCTTGTTTCTTCGTGGTCGGGACAAGACTGGAAACCCAATTAGTCTGTGCTACAGGGTATATAAAACCGAGTTTAAGAATTTTTTCAACTTCAATATTGATCGCGACGACTTTTCATGGATGAACTGGGTGAAGTTGTTTTCAAACAGGCTTAGCGTTAGGATATGTCTTGATCTCATGTATAACGATATCTGGGTCAATTCCAGGAATTTCTTCGTAACTCCAAGAAAATACATCACATAATTTTTGGAAAAGGGCCTTGTAAGTTTGAATCTCATCGGGAGAACATGCGACACCTATGTGAACATTTTCCGCAATTCCAGGTTTGATCGAAATATCCAGAGGTATAGTTGGTGAGATATTTCCCAAGTTTCATTCATACAAAACATCATGTGTTGGTTTAGAAACTGGAGGGAGATTAATGACCTCTGACGGATTCAAAATCTGTTCGTAAATCTTGATAGTCTCAGGTTCGAGGAAGAGGATATAACGATGATGTCCATCGTCCCATGGTGTGTCTTCCACAGACATAACTGCCATGATCATTTCATCAATTTGAAAAAAACGTATTAAATGGATCATGAGACGTATCAAAGGGAGAGTGAGAAGAAGGAGAGGTAGATTGAATAGTGTGATAAGACAATTCGACTTGACTTAGTGGAATTTGGTTGCCATAACGATGGAATTCTTCCGAGCTAGGTACTATCCAATGGTCATATGACTTAGGGGTTTCACCAACATCGGTTGAAATCATATTGATAGAAGCGACGAGAGAAGGAAGATTGGGCGGTGGAATGGGGAAAGTTCCCATTAATGATGAATCTTTCAAAATACCCACACCAACATGTGCGTAACAGGGAGGTGTTTTTCCTATGAAAGGAACATTACTAGTGCGTGAATCATAACTAAAAAAGGTGAGCTGATCTACTGTAGCAACTTTACCATGGTGAGGGAAACGTATCACACAAAAAATAGCAGAGACAGATGCTCGCATAACGTCAATCCAGCTATGACCAAGTAAGATGTTGTAATCAAGAGGTGCATCGAACACTTCGTCCTCAACAATAACCGATTTTCCTTCTAACACAATAGACAATGCACGAAGAACACCATAAGGTTATACCCTGTACCATTAAAATATTTTAACGTGTTATGTGACTTAGTAAGGGCAGGAGAGCCAATGGATTTCCAACAGGTGACAGAAATTACACAAGTTGAAGCCCCTTCATCAACAACCATTCGACAAATATTATTTGTTTCCACAATTACTTGTATTTGAAAAGATAACTGATGAGGGAGCCTTGGTATGTGATCCTCCAAGTCAAATATTATCAAATTCATATCAGTGGGATCTATTCCACCAATATCCTTTAACAATGCCTTCCATTGAATAGGAAAATTTTTAAGGACTTTGAGGGCCATCATTGCAAATTGTGCTTGTACAATATCTTCTACAATACTGTAGTTTTGAGCTGCACGTGCATGTGGGTTGAATGACGAATTTCGAACAACGCCTTTGGGAGGCAGACGAATTACTGTATCAGTATTAGGACGTTCAATATGAAGAGGACCATTGGGAGGCAGAGTCGATGCATGAGGTTGATCGTCAACCTTCTCTTTATAAGGAGAATAATATTTGGTTCGAGTAGCGACTGCAATGTCATCTTTCTTCGAAGAAGTACACATATGCACGTAAGAAATAGTAGAGAGAGAAGGTTGGTCGTGGATAACTAATTGGTCCTATTGTTGAGAAGGAAAAGGTTGTGAAAAAATGACATACGTAGGAGGAGTCTCGGTTCCATGGAGGAATCGATTAACATCTGCACGTATCGAACAATATTTCATGTAATGGTCCTCGCCACAAATAAGACAAGGATAAAAAGGCTTTCTATTTTATTTATCATTAGTAGGTTGGGTTTTTGGTTTATCTTGTTGTTGATTATTGATTTTATATTGTTTATTCTTACCTTTCCCTTTCTTTTTATTTTGATATTTTTCGGTGGTCGTAGACTATACCGTATTGACCTCAGAGGTTGTACTGGGAGAGGCATCAGGAGGAGTAACATTTTGTACATTGGTAGTAGTAGGTTTGGGATTGGAATGATTGGCCTGCTTGGTATAAATCTCGGTATGAAAAGTGCCAATCACACCGTCAACAACATGATATGCTACCATAAGCGTTGGGGTTGGATTTGTAGACGGGTGAGGAGCGTCAGTGATCAAGTCATACAATGTGCCCATTTGAGAATAAACAAGATCCAAATATTGGGTAGGATTGATCGCCTTTTCTTCAGTGATGAAACACCCATGGAAACATCATGAGCTATAGGACCGATGAGTGATTTTGTGAACTAATCAACCGATAATTGATCAGAAAGAGGAACTTTTATTAATCATCATCTCCTCCTCCACTCATGAATATGATCTGAGATGTGGGTAGAAGAGGATTGTTTAAATGAAATTAAAATTTCCATTCCTATCTCATACCATATTGGCAGTTAGTAATGTGTTAGGAAATCCATGGATAAGGTATTGAAATCACTGAAGAAACCTCTTGGCAACTCGATGTACCATTTGTCCGTCGATCCCGTAAGAGTGCGTTGGAAAATACGTAGTTGTATGGAGTCATCCATCAATGATTTGGATGAACACCAAAGATGAAAATTCATGACATTATTGTTTGGATCCTCTCCCCTCCGACCATCAAATTTTGGAATATATGATAGTAATTTGGTAGGTATAAATAGACAAAGAGGAGAATGTAAGATAAGATCATTCAAAATTCTAGACAAATCCGGTAAATCCAAAGTAGCCAAAAATGGAAATTGTCTGTTAACTTGAGGAAACTGATAACTTTGGGAAGGTAATCCTGTAGGTATACTAGTAGGACCATAGGCCATTTGTAAAAGCAGATTATAGTTATATGGTCCAGTCAAATTTGACAGAGGAGGATTTTGAGGCAAGTAACCAACATTAATGTGTTGATTCGTCATGCCACTTTGGAAAGAGGCATTGGATTGAAAGGATTGACCCTAGGTAGGGTTTACATTTCCTGGAAATGGATTCCCGGGAAAAAGAGGGTACAAGTTGAGCCATTCCCCCTCCTAAAGAGTTCGCTAGAGTAGCTTCCGCCCCAGGCAGTTGTTGATTTCCTTGAAAAGGAAAATTCCAAGGTTGGGCCTGTGATCCAGGCATAGATTTCCTATAAAATGGATTGTGTCCCCCAACTTGGGGTTGCTCCCCAGTTGAGTATCCTCCAACAGGAAGTTGAAAAACATAAGTAAAAAGATGGCTTGTTCCTCCAAGTAGATTTGAGCTGCTTGGTCCATGAATATTAGATCCCCCAAGTGGTATAGGAAGACTAGGTCCTCTAGATGGACCCTGGGTAGAGTTAGCAATAAAACCACTAAGAGAATTATACCCAGGTGGAACAAAAATACTAGGTCCTCTAGATGGACCCTGGGTAGGGTTAGCAATAAGACTACTAAGATCATTATACCCAGGTGGAAGTGACAGATTTGGTCTAGATGAAAGTGGTGTTCCAATAGGAGCTTGAGTTGGTACCGAACTTCTGACATAAAAAGGTGTAACTTGCAGAACTGTTGTAGAGCTAGTGAACTAGTTAGGAAGAACAATATGTGTACCAAACAACACCTCGTCTGAAACAATAACAATATTACTTGTCGTGCCAGTAAAATGATTTGGAGGCACTTTATAAGAAATAGAATTAATAGGTACATGTGGCGATGTAGGTTGATTTGGACTCATACCCAATTTATCAAAAATATCGCACCCCGAGGGAGTTCTCCATAAAGAAAAAACTGGGATTGAATTAGGATTAAAAATTCCAGAAGTTTGAACATGAGTTCTAAATCCTTCACTAGGAATGGGTTTTTCATCCATGCCAGATTCTACGAAAGGTCCCAAAGGTAGTCTAGGATGGTCTTCAACAATAATGTCTCCTAAAGAGTTTAATCTAACCAAAACAAGATCGTGGGGACCGATCAATAGTGGGTTCACAGGAAGTCATGAGCCTCGTAAACTTGTAGTTGGTCCTCCCAGATATTCGATCAACGGAGTAGAACTCCCGATATCAGAGGATTATTATTCATCGACAACTCCCTTAGGAAAAATACCCTCTAGTGAATTAGGAGGAAAGGGTGTATATTCTTCTGGAGGCAAACCTTGTATCCTACGTGAACGCCAAGGTAGATAAAACAAATAACATTCACTAATAAAATCTAGATAGAAAGCATGGAAACAAACCTTCTTAGAGAGAAATCACTAGTTGGTGATGAGATATTCGATATACAAGGTAAGAGTATGCACACCAACATGGAAAACTTGCTCGTTTACGTCCCACGTCTGGACCAGGTTCTCTAATAATAGTAATTGAGCCCTCATGCCCTGTACACTGAAGAATTTGAGCAACTCGCACTCCCGGAGTGCCATAACCATGTTGGGGTCTTTCCATGCAATGATATATTCCTCTTCCTATTCCCTCTCCCTCAATTCCATCATTGTTAACAGTGGAAAATTTGCAAAAAGACAATTAAGCATGAGTTAGTTTCTTAGACATCCAAAATTGACGGCTTCACTGTTTCATTTTTTATTTTTTCATTTTAAGTTGCGTTCGACACAACCCGAGGGTTGAATATAGTGTGACATCGTCGCACTTAGTTCCATTAACCCTTGCGTTGATCAGGATCGACGCAGTTCCTGATAGAAGGACCCCGTGACGATTTGAGGGCGCATTTCCCCTTTGAGAAATTGCCCATACAACCAACAAAACGCTATAAAATTGAACAAATTTGCTATGAAAATAAAGAGGAGAGGGAAGGCACCAACCTCATGGAGTCGGATCGAAGAATCATCCACAAATCACGCCACAATGTTTGTTTGAAAATCAGGTAAAAAAAGGGGGTTTAAACACTATTTTTGGTGAATTACAATGAAATGGTAAAAATGATTTAGATTTTGACCTATTTAAACATATTTTTACCACTTTTTTACCTATATCAAGTTATTTTTCACTTATTTATATCAATGTTGACCCTAATGAATGTTTCAAAGTTTATGTGCTACATGATAAATGTCAGGCAACTGGATATTTTGTTATGGATCAAACATTTTATCATTTTTTATGTGTTTTTCAGAAACAATTTGATGCAAATATTCTTTTAAGTTTTTTTAGTAAAAAACATCGAGCATATTTTTTTCTCTTTCTAATGCTCCTAAATCTATGAGAATGTAACCAAGTAAAATTTTATCACTTTTTCGGACTCGTTAAGGTTATACAAAAAAGGAACCCCCTGGAGTCCTCTTTAAGCTCTTTTCAAACTTTCTAAACATGAAAATATTGTCGAACGATCTTGTTCTTTTCACGCTCGTTAAAGTATTTGAAGAAAAATATGTTGAGCGGTAGATTATCTCTTTTTCGGTCTCATCAGACTACTTTATGAAAAATGACATTTTGGATTTTCCTTTAAGTGTTTTTCAGACGCTCTAAATATGAAAAACCACTGATTTTACTTTCTTTGGAATCGTAAAACAAACATCGAAAGGCCCATATGGGTATGAACCACTCCTTCCTAGGGTTCATTAAAAATACTCTGAGGGAATCATTCGAAGGATGAGCTTACCGTTCAAGAATATGCTATCCTCCTCAATCTTGTGTAAAAATAAAGAGGTACTCGCCATAAACGGTGGGGGAAATTGGGAAAGAAATATATATCTGTATTTGTGTTAGTGGAAACAAGTTGCTCTTGAACATGGAACCCCTTTTCATTGTTGTATCTGGGTTGGAAAGTCTATTTGTCTCTCATTTGATCATCCATAAGTATATATATTGGTCCTCTTTGATTCAATGTTTCCAAGACAATTTTCGTGTCATTTATATGTTCAAGAGAAGTTCAACCGAAACGAGCCTTCTACTGAGTCAACCATATTCAGTCCTCAAACTCTTACCATGTCGGCCTTCCCTGAGTCAGTCCTGAATCACTTTATGCTCTGATCTACTTCAAATCTGTTACATGTTTCGTGTCATTTATGGGGGATACATTAAGGCCCTTCTGTGACGAGTATTTTCTTTTCGACTTCAACTCATTATCCAAGAATTAGACTTAGAAACTAATTAGTACCTTGGATCCTGCATGTCTCAATGACATGTTTCCTCATTTTCGACAATGGGTTTACATCATTGGCCCCTGATTGGAAGATTCCATTGAGTGATCGACTTCATCTCATTAATTCACATTCGTGGGATTGTACTAGAGTACCTTGGGAGTATTGACATTAATGATGATTACCCTCCCACTTATTAACGATATTCATTAATGACCGGTAATAAAGTGGTTTCTACCATGTTCGACTTCAACATCTGTAATCGCATGGATGTATTCGTACTTCGGGACGCTGGAAATGAAGACCCTGGATACTGTCACATGGATCCAGGTCGCGATGGAGTATTCATGAGTCTGTATTGACACATAGATCCATTGTGTAGTCTTGTGGCTATGTTCAAATTTGAGTCTTTATAGCATAGATCCATAGTGTATTTCTTGTGGCTATGTTGAATCATAATGACATGGATCCACAATGTATTATTGGTTGCCATGATTCACTTGAAACTTATTCTTAGGGTCACTTGTATTTTGAGTATGGGAATGCCTACCTCAGGAATGACATATTATTATGTTGATGCTTGTTTGTTGACAGGTTTTTGACCGATGTGCTCCTTGTTCTCAACACACATACTCTACAAAGTATTTAAGTTGTCATTATTTTCCAACTTCATACTTTGGGGGGAATTATGTTACACATAATTTTCATCACCCTCTTGACCACTGATAGTATGTGTATCACCTATTAGAAGAAAGGTCATTTTCCCTATTCTCTGAATAATGTTGAATAAATAAAACTTTCCCAGAGAGATGGAATTATCTTTTCCTTAGTGAAAAACCTTGTAAAGAAGGATCGTCGCACCTTTCTCAGTGTTAAGGGTGCGATGATCTAGGATTGACGCAGGTTTCGCCATAGTGGCCTGCGACATTGTCGAATATTTCTCAATATTAAGGGTGCGACAATATTTGTACGAAGGAAAAACGAGAAATTTCTCAAAGGTTCTAGAATAGAATCTTTGAAAGGATGAAATGGCCTCTGATCGGTTTGAATCTCACCCACTTTTCTGATTTAGTGGGATCATCCTAATAACTTAATCCCTTCCCATTCACTCTATATAAGGAGGGATCTCTCATGAGAAAAGTTAGTCTAGCTTATGTGTGAAGAATTCTGCTGAAGATTGTGCTTGTGATAGCTTTGTTTTAGCTTTCCAGGTCAGGTTGTGTGTGGTCTTCATCAAAGGAATTGGAGCAAGAAGTGTGTGTGTTTAGGCAAAGGGATATCGGAAAGGACCTTGCAACATCAAGGCACATGTTGTATTCTCCACTTTCATCAATATAATACAATAATACATTTTTTCCTATAAAAGTGTCTCTATTTTTATTTCACAACTCCTTGATCTTATGCATAGGTTCCATTAGAATATATATCGTTTCTCTCTCTTTGTTGGTTTGTGTCTCTCAACAGGTTCAACATCCCACAATCCCTTAGATGGAGAAAGGATGATGCTAGCAAGGATCACACAACGTTTAAATGGTATGTTGTTTATCCCTCATTAAGATAATATACATTACAATGGAAACCTAAAGAAAAGTTTGTATTCTGTCATGTTTTGTTCTAATTTCTTGTTGAAGTTAGGGAGATTAGTTCGTGTCAACACTTACCAATTTGTTCAGTAACAAGCACAAAAGTGGAAAAGTTAAGGGGAAACAAAGTTTACATAAAAGTGGAGTAAAAATGAAAGTGACTTAAATATAAATATGAATTTAATAAATAACAAAGTTGAAAAGCTAGGTGGAAGTGGAGTTTACGNGTAAAAGAGGTAAAAGAGGAGTAAACATGAAAGTGGATTAAAGAAAAAGGTAAAAGTGAAAGTGGAGTTTACGTAAAAGTGAATTAAACATGAAAATGGATTAAAATAGGTAAACGTGAAAGTGCACATGGATTGTGCACATGGATTTACAAACCATGGTGGTATTTTACCCATGGTATGGTAAAAAATGAATTAAAAATAAAAAAGGGGGGGAAATCAATTATTATTTAATAAAAGTTGTGACTCTTAAAAAAGAACATGACTTTTCATGTAAAGCTTATGTAAAAGTATAAATAAAGAAGAGGGCTATGAGAAAAAATGTGTGCGTGGGTGAAAATGTAATATTCCTATGCTTCCCTTAAACGAAGCATAAATGGTCACTGACCTAGGTAGTTACCAAAAGTTCTCATAGGATATCTCTACCGAATGTTAAAGTGGAGACTAAAAGGTGATAAATGTTGAGGGTGTAATGGAGACCATAGAGATTAGGCCATAATGATGGTATGATATGGAATCAAGGACCATGGCAACGATCTCAAAAGGATCCGAGAATGAGTAAGACACAAGGCAGAAATTAACTATATGTAATGAGATGGGACTCAAAAACCTGGAATGGGAGCTATGAATGGATTGGCTTGGGTGATGCAATACATATGTTGCAAACAAGGGCGATGTTGATATCTGCTTGAACTTGTGAAAAGATGAAAGATGGTGTCAAACTTAGTGATAATACAAATGTTCATTGTCTTTCCCCTTTTGGTTTTGATTTTTTTTTATGTTTTTGTAATTTGGTGTGTTTCATTAGATTTATTATGTTTGTTCTTTTATAAAGAATAAAAGAATCATTATGTTACAATGAGGAGACAAATGCCAAATGAAACCAGCAGGTTCTAAGCAATGCATCATGAATGCAATTTCTTATGGGTATGGATCTCCATGATGAGAGAATCAGATGTAGTCAAGCATGGGAGAAACCATCTGATTAATGATGAATGATGGGATTCATGACCATATGTAAGGTGGATTGTCAATAATGAAAATGGGTACAAAGGTACAATCATGAACTAACATGGTGTGAATGATGTTTTGAAGTGGAAAACATGAAGGAGCCATGCAATTAGGGATCTATGATGGGAATCATGACTACCGTATACAAGATAAACCACCAATGATGAAAATGGTAACCAAGGTACTAGACCTATAAATAAAATCCCCATAACAAATGTTTCATGGTTGATAGGGGCATATTTGTTGGATAAAGGGAAATAATGAGCCCTAAAACAAACATGAGGTAGGAAGGACACTAATTGATGATATGCAATTGGACTTGATGCAATTGTATGGGGCTATGAAACACATGAATTCCCTTAAATGAAGCATAAATGGCCACCAACCTAGGAAGTCACCAAAATTCCCATAGGACATCTTTACTAAATGTTAAAGTGGAGACTAAAAGGTGAGAAATTTGAGGGTGTAATGGAGACCACATAGATGAGGCCATAATGATGGTATGAGGTGGACTCAAGGACCTCGACGATGATCTCAAAAGGATCCAAGGGAAATTGATATATAAGGGTGACATCAATAGAGTCGATTGGATGGAAGGAGATGAGACTNGTAATGGAGACCACATAGATGAGGCCATAATGATGGTATGAGGTGGACTCAAGGACCTCGACGATGATCTCAAAAGGATCCAAGGGAAATTGATATATAAGGGTGACATCAATAGAGTCGATTGGATGGAAGGAGATGAGACTCAAGAACATGGAATGGGAGATAATAATGGATCGACCTCAATGACACAATACAGATGATGCAAACAAGCTTGACATTGACAGTTGCCCGAACTTGTGAAGAAATGAAAGATGGTGCAAAACTTAGTCATGATAAAAAATGTTCATTGTCTTTCCTCTTTTGTTCTTTGGTTTTTTTGATGTTTTTGTAATTTGGTGCATTTCATTATATTTATTGTGTTTTTTTTCTTTTATAAATAATAAAATAATCATTATGTTAAAATGAGGAGACAAGTGCCAAATTTCACCAACTAGTTTTGAACAATGCATCATGAATGTAATTGCTTATGGATATTGGTCTCCTTGATGCAATAATGAGTTGTATTCAATCATGGGATAAACCATCTGGTTAATGATGAATGATGGGAATCACTACCATATGTAAGGTTTCCGGTGAATAATCACAATGGGTACCAAGGTACAAGTACAAATTAACATGGTGTGAATGGATGTTTTGAAGTGGAAAACATGAAGGAGTCGTGCAATCAAGGATCTATGATGGGAATCATGACTTCCATACACAATGTAAACCACCAATGATGAAAATGGTAACCAATGTACTAGGCCTATAAATAAAACCCCCATAAAAAACTTTTCATAGTCAATAGGGGAATATTTGTTGGAGAAATGGAAATGATGAACCCCTAAAACCAACATGAGGTAGGAAG
>SNQJ01S0033981.1:138754-152549 GCA_010110895.2 Picea sitchensis | reverse complement strand
CATGTGACGTCAGCAGACTTACACCATGTCGGAGTTTCGAGGATTGCGTGTTGGAGATGTCAAAGAAACAATGCAACAAGAATATCGATTTCGCGATATGCAAAATCATGACTTAATCGCAGCCGTTGAATCAAGATTGAATCTAGACCGTTGAATCCAAGTCCATTTCAGGAATTCGAGGATCGAGAGTTGGAGATGTCAAAGAAACAATGCAACAGGAATCCCAATTTCGCGATATGAAAAATCGCGACTTAATCGCAACCGTTGAATCAAGATTAGATCTGGACCGTTGATCCAACTCCATATTAGAGTTTCATGAATCGCGACATAGAGAGACAAGAAAACAACGCAACAAGAATGTCGAAATCGCGATATGCGAATTCGCGATTCAATCGCAGTCGTTGAATCAAGATTGAATCTGGACCATTGAATCTAAGTCCATTTCGGGAATTTGAGTATCGAGAGTTGGAGATGTCAAGGAATGTTAACATCAAGAATTCTGATATCGCGATATGCAAAATCACGAAATGATCTGAACTGTCAGATCAAGTGTTGATCAGGACCGTTGATCCCACACCATTTCGGGGTATCAGGGATCACGACTTGGAGAGTCGAGATGTCTCATCTCCAGACTCACAAAATTCAAAATCGCGAAAGCGCCTTATGCATAAGGTTGTGGTCACATCAGCGAGAGATGGAGGAAAGAGCTAGAGGAACCAAGCTCTGTTTCGGGGATCGCAACTGGGAATGTCGAGATGCATGGTCACATAAATGTCGAATTGTCGAATGCCGAAATGCCGAAATGAATGCAAAATCCCATGGAATCAATCCAACAATGCAGGTGATCATGAGCATGATCGAAGGGCTAATATTGATCCTCACATTGTAACTACTAGAAACCATTGATGGTTTCTACCAGAGGATGCAAAGAGACTTCTGTGTGATTTCCAGAGGAGCTGAAGAGTTACAAGGAATCTGCTAGTGGAATGAAGACGATTCGTGGAGGAAATTGACAGCTGGATGAGGTTTGGAGCCTGTAACTGAGGTTTGGAGACTAAAAGGTGATAAATGTTGAGGGTGTAATGGATACCATAGAGATGAGGCCATAATGATGGTATGATATGGAATCAAGGACCATGGCAACGATCTTAAAAGGATCCAAGAATGAGTAAGACACAAGGCAGAAATTAACTATATGTAATGAGATGGGACTCAAAAACCTGGAATGGGAGCTATGAATGGATTGGCTTGGGTGATGCAATACATATGTTGAAAACAAGGGCGATGTTGATATCTGCTTGAACTTGTGAAAAGATGAAAGATGGTGTCAAACTTAGTGATAATACAAATGTTCATTGTCTTTCCCCTTTTGGTTTTGAATTTTTTTTATATTTTTGTAATTTGGCGTGTTTCATTAGATTTATTATGTTTGTTCTTTTATAAAGAATAAAAGAATCATTATGTTACAATGAGGAGACAAATTCCAAATGAAACCAACAGGTTCTAAGCAATGCATCATGAATGCAATTTCTTATGGGTATGGATCTCCATGATGAGAGAATGAGTTGTAGTCAAGCATGGGAGAAACCATCTGATTAATGATGAATGATGGGAATCATGACCATATGTAAGGTGGATTGTCAATAATGAAAATGGGAACAAAGGTACAATCACGAACTAACATGGTGTGAATTATGTTTTGAAGTGGAAAACATGAAGGAGCCATGCAATTAGGGATCTATGATGGGAATCATGACTACCGTATACAAGATAAACCACCAATGATGAAAATGGTAACCAAGGTACTAGACCTATAAATAAAATCCCCATAAAAAATGTTTCATGGTTGATAGGGGCATATTTGTTGGATAAAGGGAAATAATGAGCCCTAAAACAAACATGAGGTAGGAAGGACACTAATTGATGATATGCAATTGGACTTGATGCAATTGTATGGGGCTATGAAACACATGAATTCCCTTAAATGAAGCATAAATAGCCACCAACCTAGGCAGTCACCAAAATTCTCATAGGACATCTTTACTAAATGTTAAAGTGGAGACTAAAAGGTGAGAAATTTGAGGGCGTAATGGAGACCACATAGATGAGGCCATAATGATGGTATGAGGTGGACTCAAGGACCTCGACGATGATCTCAAAAGGATCCAAGGGAAATTGATATATAAGGGTGACATCAATAGAGTCGATTGGATGGAAGGAGATGGGACTCAAGAACATGGAATGGGAGATAAGAATGGATCGACCTCAATGACACAATACAGATGATGTAAACAAGCTTGACATTGATAGCTGCCCGAACTTGTGAAGAAATGAAAGATGGTGCAAAGCTTAGTCATGATAAAAAACTTCATTGTCTTTCCTCTTTTGTTCTTTGGTTTTTTTGATGTTTTTGTAATTTGGTGCATTTCATTAGATTTATTGTGTTTTTTTCTTTTATAAATAATAAAAGAATCATTATGTTAAAATGAGGAGACAAGTGCCAAATTTCACCAACTAGTTTTGAACAATACATCATGAATGTAATTGCTTATGGATATTGGTCTCCTTGATGCAATAATGAGTTGTATTCAATCATGGGATAAACCATCTGGTTAATGATGAATGATGGGAATCACTACCATATGTAAGGTTTCCGATGAATAATCATAATGGGTACCAAGGTACAAGTACAAATTAACATGGTGTGAATGGATGTTTTGAAGTGGAAAACATGAAGGAGTCGTGCAATCAAGGATCTATGATGGGAATCGTGACTTCCATACACAAGGTAAACCACCAATGATGAAAATGGTAACCAATGTACTAGGCCTATAAATAAAACCCCCATAAAAAACTTTTCATAGTCAATAGGGGAATATTTGTTGGAGAAATGGAAATGATGAACCCCTAAAACCAACATGAGGTAGGAAGGACACTGATTGATGATAAGAAATTTGACTTATGCAATGGGATGAGGTTGTGATGGGTATGAAACATAGAAATTATCTTTAAAAAATCATAAATTTCCACTAACCCGGGAATCCTCATAGAATGACTCCACCAAATGTTAAATTGGAGACTAGAGTGTGATAAATTTTGGGGGTGTAATGGAGACCATGGAGATGAGGCCATAATGATGCTATGAGATGAACTCAAGGATCATGGAAATGATCTAAAAAGGATAAATGGATGAGTGAGACACAAGGGACACATCAAAAAATCCAGTTGGATGACATGAGTTGGGACTCAAGAACCAATGGGAGATATGAAATGGATTGGCCTGGGTGTCATAGTACATATGATGTGAACAAGGACAACATTAACAACTACCCAAACTTGTAAAGAGATGAAATAAAATGAAAAACTTTGTGATTATAAAAAGGTACATTATATTTCCCCTTTTGGTTTTTGAAAAGTTTTGATGTGTTTCGTTATATTTATTGTGATTTTTTTTTTCCTTTATAAAGAATAAAATAGCTATTATGTTACAATGAGGAGACATGTGCCAAATGCGACCAACTGGTTTTGAACAATGCATCAAGAATGTGATTGCTAATGGATATGGATATCCATGATGTGATAATGAATTATAGTCAAGCATGGAAGAATCGATCTAGCTAGTGACAAACGATGGAAATCACTACTAGATGTAAGTTGGCCCATCAATAATGGCAATGGATACCAAGATAGAAGTACAAATTGGCACAATGTGAATGATGGGAGGCGTGACTACCATATGCGAGGTAAACCACCAATGATGAAAATGGTAACCAATGTACTAGGCCTATCAATCAAATCTCCATAAAAAATGTTTCGTGGTTGATAGGGGCATATTTTTTGGAGAAAGGGAAATGATGAGTCCCTAAAAAAAACACAAGGTAGGAAGGATTTTGAATGATGATAAGGAATTGGACTTGATGTAATGGGATGGGTATATCATGGGTATGAAACATGGGAATTACCTTAAAAAACGAATAAATGGCTACTAACCTGGACAGTTTCTAAAAATCCTCACAGGATGACTCTACCAAATGTTAAAGTGGATACTAGAGGGTGAGAAATGTTGAGGGTGTAATGGAAACCATAGAGATGAGGCCAGAATGATGGTATGAGGTGGACTCAATTACCATATAAATGGTCTCAAAATAATGGTGTGAGATTGCACTCAAGAACCAATGGAACATATGAAATGGATGGGCCTGGGAAACATAGCATAAATGTTGCAAACAAGGGTGACATTGACTGCACCTTGAACTTGTGAAAACATGAAAGATGACACAAAATTTAGTGATCATAAAAAATTTCATTGTTTTTCCCCTTTTGGGTTTTGAAGTTTTTTTATGTCACTTGTAATTTGGTGTGTTGTGATATATTTATTGTGTTTTTTTCATTTATACAAAATAAACTAATCATTATGTTACAATGAGGAAACAAGCGCCAAATGTAAGAAATTGGTTCTTAACATTGCATCAAGGATGTGATTAGTAAAGGATATGGATCTCTATGATGCAATAATGATTTGTAGAAAATCATGGGATAAACCATCTAGTAAATGATGAATGATGGAAATGACTACTAAATGTAAGATCTCCCATCAATAGTGACGATGGGTACTAAGGTACAAGTACAAATTGACACAATGTGAATGGATGTTTTGAAGTTGAACACCAAAAGGAGCCACATAATTAGGAATAAATGATTGGAATTGTAACTACTGTATGCGAGGTAAAACACCAATGATGAAAATGGTAAACACAATACTAGGCCTATAAATAAAATCCCCATAGAAAATTTTTCATGGTTGATAGGGACATATTCATTGGAGAAAGGGAAACGACGAGTCCCTAAAACCACCACAATATAGGAAGGACACTTATTAATGATAATAAATTGGAATTAACACAATGGGATAAGGTTGTGATGGGTATGAAACATAGGAATTCCCTCAAACATAACATTAATGGCCACTCACATGGGTAGTCACCAAAAATCCTCACAAGAAGACTTTACCAAATGTTAAAGTGGAGACTAGAGGGTGAGAAATGTTAAGGGTGTAATGGATACCATAGAGATGAGGCTAGAATGATGCTATGAGGTGGACTCAAGGACCATGGCAATGATCTCAAAAGGTTCTAGGAATGAGTGAGACACAAGGTCCACATCAATAAATTTGGTTGGATGGCATGAGATGGGACTCAAGAACCAATGGGAGCTATGAAATGGATAGACGTAGGTGACACATTAAAAATGTTGTGAACAAGGGTGACACTGACAATTTCCCAAACTTGTGAAGATATGAAATACAATGAAAAACTTATTAATAATAAAATATTTCATTGTCTTTCCACTTTTGGTTTTTGAAAACATTTGATGTTTTTGTAATTTGGTGTGTTTCATTAGATTAATTATGTTTTTTTATTTTATTTTATAAAGAATGAAATACGTATTTTGTTATAATAAGGAGACATGTTCCAAATGTGACCAAGTGGTTTTGAACATGCATCAAGATTGTGATTGGTAAAGTGTGGTGACGAAACGGGGGCACTTTGGGCGGGTCTCCTTAGAAAGGTTGGTTGATGGAGGTTTTCATATAGAATGATCTTTGACACACAAATGAAGGGATGTAGTGGGTTAAACAACATGAGTGAGAAGTGAAGCATAAAACCATATAATAATCACTCGAGAACCCTTGGGTAGAGATAAAAAAAATTGATAATCTATTGAAAAATGACAATCATTATGCAATCATAGGCTATGATAATTCCTACTCCTTGTGGCGTTGCCAGGTGAAATGGATGCTAAAATGAAAAAGTGCACTAAACTAAGGTAACCCATTTGAAAAAGAGCACTATCATCCTAAAAGTACAAGAAAGTAACTCAAAGTGTTAAGGAAAATCATTGGGATGGGGTGGAACTTATGGAAAAATGTAGGATGGACAAAGGTTTGAAATGAATTGGTGCAAAGGGAGAGCCTATACCTATATTCTACTATAGAAAAAATGCCCATAAAGGACCATTGAAATTTGAAAAGAATTGGAAAAGTGGATCCTTGGGTGATATCCTATGATGCAGGAGCATTTTTCATCCTAAATTAACCTTGTTGGTCAGGCCTAAGGGTCTTTTAATTTACTAAGGGAGTGGATTCCCTAACTTTAAATTATTGTAATTTCCTACGTTTTTATTTAATTCTAGAAGATAATTGCATAGGATAAACTTAGTTAGATGAGATTGATGATTATTGAATAGGAATTGTTTTGGAGAGATTAATATGTAATCAAATTTTCCTTGTTAAGCAGATCTCGAGAGTTTATAGAGATCTAGAGAGATCTTAGGGTTAGATGAAAATCTCATGGAGAATTTGGTGGATTTGAATAGACCTGGAAGTTTATTCTTCCTTGTGTAGTTTGTAACCCTACTGGCATGGACAGTGTAAGGATACCAAAGAGGGAAGAATCAGAAGAGTGTGGGTGGAAAAGGCCAAGTGTGGCCAAAGGCAAAAACAAAGGCCAATTCAATGTAAATCAAGCCAAGAAAAGCAGGAAGGCCATGTGTAATATTATGTAAATAGATTCATTAATAGAATCATTGTGTTTGTTTCTTCTCCATAGAAGTGTGAGGTTTGACTAGCCCTTTCATCGTATTGGTGTCCCTATATTGAGTTATTAAAGTCCATATAGAAATATCCTTCAGAATTTGTGTGCAGGTTTAGGTCTAATCACGTGTTTAAAACTCACAGAAAGGAGATAGACCATAATTTGATCATCAATCTTCAGACGAGATCAATGATCCTGATTATAAGAAAATCAAATCATGGAGGGCCGAGTTTTTTTTATCATTGTACAGTTTATCAGATTTGAGATAAAATCGGTTGAGGAATAATGATCGTTAGATCAAATCCCCATATAAATTGTGGCCATTGATTATACCAGCCCAAGATTTTTCTTGTGTTTAACTGAATGATCAAAATTATATCTGGAGTGGAGGATTATCCCAGATTGATGACTCATAATCCTTTATCGGGACTCCAGTGTACTAACTTATTGTCCCTCAATGAATTATTGAACTAGGTGTAAAGTGTTATATGATACCCCAACATATCGATCTCCTGATAGCCAGAAGAGATGATATCTCGATAACTAGGAAGTTGAGAAAGGGTATGGCTGTCCAATCAAAGTTCAAATCGATGATGTACAAAAGTATTGGGGCTTAGATATGCCCATGAGTTAGCATACTGGACCGGATCAAAGTTTGGTTGAGTGCATAGTGATATTAAGTGTTGGTGGCTCGGTGGACCGATCACCCCGATATTTTGGTATAACCAGACCATATATATCCATTGTTGATCACTGGAGGGATCAATGGTGATCCAACTCTAAAGAATATCATGGAGCATTGAGTCTATTTTCATACCTTTGAGGAATATGGATCATTCGATCAAATCTAGATTAAGTCTCGTCCATTGATTAGATTGAGCTGGGGTGGAAGTTATTATTTGTTTGGTGCAGAACCAACCACCTGTTAAAAGGTGAGATCAATGGTCCTTGATAATTGTGCACAGGAAAACAACACGATGGTTAAAAAAGGGTGACCCCTCGTAAAGCGATTTTGGAGGAGGACGAGTGTCACAATCATGTAATTGTGGCCCTCCTCAATTGTGGATTTGAAAACCACTTTGTGACCTCTTGCAAGACTAAAGGAAAAACCACTCTTCGAAAAGTGGTAAAATTCATAAACGATAAGCGCTTGGTCTTATGGAAAAGTAGCGTCGAGTTTTGAATTTTTAACGCTAATTCCGATAAGAACTTGGTTACAACATTTGGTCACGTTGAGGAAATTAAGCTTAGTGCCTAGATGAGGAGCAATTAAGGAAAACGATCTGTTCACAAATCCAAATTATGAACTGCTGAGTAATAGGGAGTTCAAGACTCTGTTAGAGGAGGATTTTGGGCCCGATTGAAGGAATTTAAAGCAACATAATATTGAAGCTACAAATAGAGTAATTCAAAACTCTATTATTGTGGGTATTTGACTTGATGGGTAATAATCAAGTTGTATCAGAGTGCAACATCGCTCTTTGGAAAGGTGAAATTGGAGAGGATATATATATGTGTGTTTTACACTTAGATTTTGAAGAGTCGTGTACTGAAGATCTCTATGTAAAGGTATACATCTCAGCAGAAGAGGCCATTCCAACCAAGGAACAAATATGGGTAGTGAGAAGACAATATCTTGGAGAATATATTGTAGGTATTGGTTTAATGTTTTATAAATAACTCTAGTAAAAGTATAATTATGTTGCAGGTAGTAGCAAGAGGAGAAAATGAATTTGTAGCAACCCTTACAACTATTAAAGTTGTGATAGAAAGAGAAAGGAAGAAGAAGCTTTTGAGAAAAGAGAAGCTTGTGGTAGAAGGACCCTCACAACAAGGAGAAGCTGTGATAATTTTTTGGAGAGAAGAGGACTAGTGAAATTCTTGAGAAGAAGTGAGTGGAGTGCATAAGCCTACAAATTTTAAATATGAGGAGGAGAGGATGTTCAAAAGGTTCTAGGAGACAAAACCAGAAGGATACCAAGAGGTCAATATCATGGGGAAAGCTTGATGAGTTATTAAGTGGCAAAGTGTAGAGACTTACTACAGAGAGAAGGCATGATGCAACTCACGGTAGGAAAGTAAAATATCATAAGGGAATATATGGAGATGACTATTGATAGTCATGGCATGGGTTCATAGAGAAGCCACAACCAGAGGAAAGAAAATTCTAGAGAAATTGGTAGAAAGAATATGATTCAAGAGGAATTTGGTAGAGAGCTTGCTGAGTTAAAGGAAAGACTCGGTATAATTATGGAGATGTTACACAAAATTGAAGAAGACCAGAGGTGAGGTTGAAATGTGAAGAAGAAGGTAAAGTTTCCTATAGTGCAATTGTTTGTAAGGAAGTTGAGACAAATCTTGAAACACATGTTGAGAGCTTGGATGGAGAGAGAGAAACTTAGAGGATTTGAGTTTAGACATAGGTCGGTGAAAGAAGAAGAAGTTCATTTCTGTGAACCAGAGCAGGGATCAATCCTAGGAGAGGAAGAAGATGGAGATGCTAAATGGATACTTGTTGAGAGTCTCATGGATTATTGGGAAAGTCTAGATCAACATGTGAATATGATGTCAGAGGTGCCAAATGAAGCCATAGGGTCTTATGTTTTTAAAACTAATGATTTCTGTATGATTAATGCAAGTTGTATAAACAATGAAGCTAGACAATAACTTAACATTGTCATAAATATTGATGAAGGTGTAGGTATGCTTTCTAAAGGCATGGAATAAGAACACAATCAAAATTATGTTACAAAATTGTCTTATAAAGACAACCAGAGTGAAAATCATACACAATGGAAAAATGAAGCCATGGGAGAACAGTTGCAAGAACCAGTTGTTGAAGTGAACAAGGAAAAGTTGGCTCATGAGGAAAACCTGGAAGATAAGGAAATTAAAGGACAACACTCAAATATAATCCTCACATTTTTTGAAGAAGAATTAAGGTTGTTGGAAGAATGGATAGCAAACCCAAAGATTGAAGAAGAATGCATAGTTGTTGCAGACACATAGTTTTGCATTGTTTGTTTGTCTGAGTATATGAATCATAAGCAATCATAGGATGTAGAATTGTCTTGTGAAGATGTAATTCTACTAAATACACAACAAGAAAGTTCAAACCAAAATATTGTCTTGAAAGGAAATAAGGAGAATGAAGGTGTAGATAAGGGTGAGATTTTTGCAAGCAGTCATTATTCCATAAAGAAGCAAGGAGATTGGAGAAGAAAATTGAGTGTCTTAAACACTTCTAGAGAAGTGTATGAAGAATAATGGAACAATATGTATAATGAAATACATATCTTGAGAGAGGTTGTAGGATTTGAAGAGTATTCCCATGGGTTTAATAACATCAAAGGAGTTGAGATGAAGGAGTTGGAAACATCTATATAGATTCCATATGAAAGACAGAGACAAAAAAAGGTAGAGTTGGAAATTGAAATTGATGAACTGTGGAAGATGATGATGAATAAATACATATGGACATACCATGGTATGAAAAAGGTAGTCAATCACAGATTGCAGATGGCTGAGAGAGACTACAACAACAAGGTAAATGAAAAGAAAGAAATAAAGTAAAATATGGGGTCTTAGAGAATCTTAAACAAAAATGAGGCAACTGAACAATAAACTGAGTAAGAAGCAACAAAATAAATTTTGGGATCTTGGAAGAGGGAGGACAACAGTGAAGAAAACATGCAACAAGGCAAGTGGACAACAACATAAGATTTGGGATCCATAAGGAATTAAATTTAAGACACATGATCAAGAGATAATGAATTTTTTTAACATCAGGAGTCTGATGTAGGATCATTTTGACTCCTAAATTAACCTCGTTCGTTAGGCCTAAGGGGTATTTGAATTTACTAAGGGAGTGGGTTCCCTAACTTTAAATTATTGTAATTTCCTATGTTTTTATTTAATTCTATAAGAATTGCATATGATATAGTTGGTTGGATGAGATTGATGATTATAGAATATGAATTGATTTGGACTAGAGCTTAATATGTAATCAAATTTGCCTTGTTAAGCAGATATTGAGAGTTTATATATATCTAGAGAGATATTAGGGTTGGATACAAATCTCATGGAGAATTTGGTGGATCTGAATATATTAGGAAGTTTGTTCTTCATTGTATATTTTGTAAGCCTACGGGCATGGAGAGTGTAGGTATACTGAAGAGAGAAGAATAGGAAGAGTGTGGGTGTAAAAGGGTAAGTGTGTCCAAAGGTCAAAACATAGGCCAATTAAATGTAAATCAGGCCAAGAAAAGAAGGAAGGTCGTGTGTCATCTTATGCATAGAGATTCATTAATAGAGTCATTGTGTTTATTTCTTATCCATAGAAGTGTGAGGTTTGCATAGCCCTTTCAATGTGCTAGTGTCCCTGTGTTGAGTTATTAAAGTCCATATAAAAATATCCTTAAGAATTGTTGTGTAGGTTTAGGTCTAATCATGTGTTTAAACCTCACATAAAGAAGATAGACCGTGATTTCATCATTGATCTTCATACGATATCGATGATCCTGATTATAAGAAAATCAAATCATGGAGGGCCGAGTTTTTTTTTTATCATTGTAGAGGTTATCATATTTGAGATAAAATCCATTCAGGAACAATGACCGTTAGATCAAATCCACAGATAAATCGCGACCATTGATTATACCATCCCAAGATTTTGCTTGTGTTTAACTAGATGATCGAGATTAGATCTAGAGTGGAGGATTATCCTAGATCGATGGATCAAAATCATTTATCGATACTCTAGTGTACTGGCCTATCATCCCCCGATGAATTATTGAACCAGGTGTAAAGTGTTATATGGTACCCCGACATCCCGATCTCCTGATAGCCGAAAGAGCTGATACCCTGATAACCAGAGAGTTGAGAAAGGATTTGTCCATCGAATCGAAGTTTAGATCGATGATGTACATAAGTATCGGAGCTTAGATATTTCCATGAGTCAACATATCATACCATATTAGAGTTTGGTTGACTGCAGAGTGATGTTAAGTTTTGGTGGCCCGATCACCCTGATATTTTGGTAGATCAAATCCCCAGATAAATCGCGACCATTGATTATACCATCCCAATATTTTTCTTGTGTTTAACTAAACAATCGAGATTATATATGGAGTGGAGGATTATCCTAGATCGATGGATCAAAATCCTTTATCGAGACTCCAGTGTACCCACCTATCATCCCCCAACGAATTATTGAACCAGGTTTAAAGTGTTATCTGGTACATCAACATCCCAATCTCTTGATAGCCGTAAGAGTTGATATCCTGATAACAAGGGAGTTGAGAAAGGATCTGTCCATCCAATCGAATTTCATATTGACGACGTACATAAGTATCGAGTCTTAGATATTCCCATGAGTCAACATATCAGACCAGATCGTAGTTTGGTTGAATGCAAAGTGATGTTAAGTGTTGGTGGCACGATTACCCCGATATTTTGGTATAATCGAACCATAACGATCGATCGTTGATCACTGGAAGGATCAATGGTGATCCATATCTAAAGGATATCATGGATCATTGAGTCTATTTTAAAACCTTAGAGGTATCCAAATTATTTGATCAAATCCATATTAAGTCCCGTCCGTTGATTGGATTGAGCCAGGGTGGAAGTTATTATTTGTTTGGTGCGGATACAAATGTCTATTAAAAGGTAAGATAAATGGTCCTTGATAATTATGCATGGGTAAAAAACATGATATTTAACAAAGGGTGACCCCCCCACAAAGTGGTTTTGGAGGAGGACACTTGTTGCAATCGTGTAATTGCGTCCCCCCTTGATAGTGGATTTGAAAACCACTTCATGACCCCACACAAGAGTAAGGGAAAATCTACTCTTCCGAAAGTGGCAAACCACCTATACGATAAGCGCTTGGTCATGGCTCTTGGTATTATGGAAAGGTAATGTCTGGTTTTGATGTTTTAACACTAATTTCGATAAGTGCTTGGTTACAAATTTGGTCGCATGGAGGAAAAGGAGCTTAGTGCCTGGATGAGGAGCTCTTATCGTAAACGCTCTTTTCACAAATCCAAATTATGAACTGGTGAGTAATAGGGAGTTCAAGACTCTGTTAGAGGAGGATTTTGGGCCTAATCGAAGGAGTTTAAAGCTGCATAATGTTGAAGATGCACATAGAGTAATTCAAAACTATGTTACTGTGGGTATTTGACATGTTGGGTCATCATCATCCTACACATAGAAAACATATTCCATGGCATGCAAGTTCTCAAAAGATGAAAGAAAAAAGTATACACTATACATGTGTTCGACACTAAGTGGGGCAGAGGATAACAATATGTGGCAATATTTTTAAGTCAACATGGCAATTGCCATTGGTAGAGCCTCATCATGAGGAGCATTGACATTATGATGGGGAGAAGGTTTGTTTGTGGGGTGGGGAATCAAATTGGTCAAGGTAGATGGGAACTCAAAACGAGAAAAAAATGGAGTTTCACCATCAGTGGTAGTGGATTCTTTCCTAGGGGTCGAGTGTAGGAAGAGATCCACTCTTTTTCACTTTTCTATTTGAGGGGGAAACCTACTAATGAGAGACCGCTCCAAATAAAATACTTCTTAACTTTCACATTACATTTCGCATACCCCCTTTATATAATCCTAACTACCATCTGAGAACATTTTGGAGGAGGAATCTTGTAGAAGTGGAACCTTCTAGTAAGTCCTCTTATATTTATTGCATTCACACTAGGCCTTATTTACTAATAGTGGCCTTTATACATAACCATATGTTTCTACTATTATTCCCCTTGGGTAACACCCTAGGTACCCCATATTATTACCCTATCTACACTACATTCCATCCCCCTTATGAAAGTGTTTTCCTCAATGCCTATTATGAGGGAGTACAATCATATACTAGGGTCCCATGGAAAATGTTTTACCATAATGCTGAAGTAGGCTAGAGAACCAGGGTCCCATGTAGTGTTATCCACCATGTTGAAATAGTCCAAGCTCCACTATAAAACAGTGTCCCATGTCCAAGTGATCATGTGAAATCCCCTCTGAAGATACTGAAACACAATAGGAAGATGAAAATGGTGCTCCAAATGTCTACACTGGTCATGCAGATCCAAATATGTAGAGCCAACCAAAAAATCATCCACTATTACTGGAGAGGAAGAAAATTGAAGAAGAATATGCATCAAAGGCTCTTGTCTACTCTCCAA
>SNQJ01S0033981.1:128546-138704 GCA_010110895.2 Picea sitchensis | reverse complement strand
ACACTGACAATTTCCCAAACTTGTGAAGATATGAAATACAATGAAAAACTTATTAATAATAAAATATTTCATTGTCTTTCCACTTTTGGTTTTTGAAAACATTTGATGTTTTTGTAATTTGGTGTGTTTCATTAGATTAATTAGGTTTTTTTATTTTATTTTATAAAGAATGAAATAAGTATTTTGTTATAATAAGGAGACATATGCCAAATGTGACCAAGTGGTTTTGAACATGCATCAAGATTGTGATTGGTAAAGTGTGGTGACGAAACGGGGGCACTTTGAGGTTGAGGAATCAATACCTCAAGGTTGTGCACGATCTCCTCGATCTCCTCGGTTGTTGCTTTATCTCGAACAACCACTGCACCTACCTCCCCACATATCTGGATCGGAGATGAACCCGGACGTCTGATAAGTGTCACATCTACATTTGAAATCATTTGATTAGTCTCGGATGCATAATATAAAACTTTTATAATAAAAATNCTATGTCACCCCAATGCGCACCCTCGGGTAATGTTAAATCTAGATCACCACAGAAATCGGTCCCAACATAGGCATAATCCTCAATCATAATGAGTTGATCTCTCAACCATTGGAAGAAGGTAGGAATGTATGCGACAGTTGGAATGCCACCATGATGTGCCATCAGATCTACCCACCTCCTCATGTGAGGATCTTGTGGAGAAGGCACACCCCAATCCATGTTTTGAAGACGGAAAAGTGGGACCCTTTCAATGAAAAAAGACACCAAAATTGATCCATACCCAAATTGTTTTAACTGACCATTCCTGCACTTTGCCAAAAAAAAATCCATGTTCTTAAGGAGGCCCTCGCACCAGTTGAATACATGAGGCTCCATGCACTCAATGGCATATTGAAGTTGGTTCTGCAAAGCCAAGAGTGGAGTTGCACTCCCTGCAACACGGGTAATGGTAAAGAGTATTGTCCTCAGAGATAAGTCAAGGACATTCTTAATGGGAATCTTCCCACTAAATTTCTTCGTGCCGACAGAGCAATATTACAAAACATAGTGGTCCATTGGTTCACCTCCTCCCCTGCATCCATATATGATACTCGAGACCCACGATGGGATAAACCGATCAAAAATTATATATCTTCGATCTCCAAGGTAAGAGTATGCACACCAACATGGAAAAACTACTCGTTTACGTCCCACATCTGGACCAGGTGCTCTAATAATAGTAATTGGGCCCTCATGCCCTGCATACTAAATAATTTGAGCAACCCACAATCTCGGAGTGCCATAAGCATGTTGGGGTATTTCCCCGCAATTATGTATTCCTCTCTGTGTTCCCTTCCTTCCATTCCAGCATTATGAATCGTGGAAAATCTGCAAAAGGACAATTAACCATGAGTTAGTTTCTTAAAAATCCAAAATTGACGATGTCACTGGTTCATTTTTTATTTTTTCATTTTAAGTTGCATTCAACGCAGCCTGAGGGTTGAATACAGTGTGACATCATCACACTTAGTTCCATTAACACCTACATCGATCAGGATCAACGCAGTTCCCGATAGAAGGAGCCTGCGGCGATTTGAGGGTGCATTTCCCCTTTGAGAAATTGCCCATACAACCAAAAAACAACTATAAAATTGAACAAATTTTCTATGAAAAGAAAGAGGAGAGGGAAGGGACCAACCTCATGGATTCGGATCAAAGAATCGTCCACAAAACATGCCACAATTGTCATTTGAAAATAGGGTAAAAAAGGGGGTTTTAACACTATTTTTTTGTGAAATACAATGAAATGGTAAAAATGATTTTGATTTTGACCTATTTAAACATATTTTTACCACTTTTTGACCTATATCAAGTTAGTTTTCACCTATTTATATCAATGTTGACCCTAATGAATGTTTCAAAGTGTATGTGCTATAGGATACAGGTCAGGCAACTGGATATTTTTTTATGGATCAAACCTTTTTATCGTTTTTTATGTGTTTTTCAAAAACAATTTGATGTAAATATTCTTTTAAGTTTTTGCAGTAAAAAACTTCGAGCATAGTCTTTGTTCTTTCTCATGCTCGTAAATCTATGAGAATGTAACCGAGTAAACTTTTATCACTTTTTTGGACTCATTAAGGTTATACAAAAAAGGAACCCCCTCTGGGTTCGATCCCCAGTATCGTCGCCAATTTTGTTACTGAACGAATTAGTGAGTGTTGACATGAACTAATATCCCTAAATTCAACAGGAAATTAGAACAAAACATAACAGAATATAAACTTTTCCTTAGGTTTCCATTGTAATGCATACTATCTTAATGAGGGATAAACAACATACTATTTAAACGTTGTTTTATCCTTGCTAGCATTGTCCTTGTTCCATGTCACGGCTTGTGGGATGTTGAACTTGTTGAGAGACAAAAACCAACAAAGAGATAGCAACGATTCATATTCTAATGGAACCTATGCATAAGATCAAGGAGTTATGCAACAAAAATAGAGACACTTTTATAGGAAATAAATGTATTATTGTATTATATTGATGAAAGTGGAGAATAAAACATGTGCCTTGATGTTGCAAGGCCCCTTCCGATGGCCCTTTGCCTCAACACACACACTTATTGCTCCAATTATTTTGATGAAGACCACACACAACCTGACTTGGAAAGCTAAAGAAAAGCTATCACAAGCACAATCTTCAGCAAAATTCTTCACACATAATCTAGACTAACTTTTCTCATGAGAGATCCCTCCTTATATAGAGTGAAGGGAGAGGATGAAAGGATTAGGATGATCCCACTAAATAAGAAAATCGGGTGAGATCCAAACCGATCAGAGGTCACCTCATCCTTTCGAAGATTCTATTCTAGAACCTTCGAGAAATTTCTCGCTTTTCCTTCATACAAATATCATCACACCCTTAATACTGAGAAATATACGACAATGTCGCGGGCCATTGTGGTGCAACCTCCGTCAATCATATATTGTCACACCCTTAATACTGAGAAATATACGACAATGTCGCGTGCCATTGTGGTGCAACCTCCTTCGATCCTATATCGTCGCACCTTAACACTGAGTAAGGTGTGGTGATCCTTATTTACAAGGTTTTTCACTAAGGAAAAGACAATTCCATCTCTCTGGGAAAGTTTTATTTATTCAACATTCTTTAGGGAATAGGGAAATGATATTTCTTCTAATAGGATATACACATACTATCAATGGTCACGAGGGTGACGAAAATAATCTATAATAGTGCTTATTAAAATCTCATTTATATTTGATCACTTAATAACCTTTGAAATCAATGACAATCTTTTATTCAACAATCTCCCCCTTTGTCATTGATGGAAACTGTGTACTCAAAAACATGTAATCCTCCATAATTATCCCTTTCCTACAACTCTCCCCTTATCTATAGCTCTCCTCCCCCTGTCTACAACTATTCCCCTATCTGTAATTCTCCCCCTTTGACATCAATAGAAAAGGTATGCTCCCCCTCAGTTTTGTTGCTTCACTGACAATATGGGAGGGATATCACTCTTGGATTTTGTCTGAGATATTCATATGTTTCTATGGGAAGGGGTGTGGTAAAATTATATGCAATGTGTTTCATCCTGACACTTAGTTCGACTACTTGTTCTCTTAGGAAGTGGTACTTAATGGGAATATTCTTCGTCTTTTTCTACATAGTTTCTTTTGTTGTGTCGGTCCCCCTTAGACTGTGCTTTCTATTGTGATTTTCTAAAGTATATCCCCCTATGAATGTACTATCTTTTCTTGTTGTAATTGTTGATTCTTCTTTGTTTACCATCACTCTTCTAAACTACTCCTTTTGTTATTTATTAAGAAGCTTCCAAAGACTTGCTAGATGTTTCACTATCATAGTATTGTTAGCTATTCACAATTGATAGGATTGGCTACCTTCAACGTTTTCTCACAATCTACTATAACTTATCACATCTCCATTTGCTTTGAATATTCAAGTTGCTTTGTGCATTCATAGCTTCTAAGGGATCGTCCACTATCACATGTATGTTTCTTAAATGTCATCAAACCACCATCCAGTTGTCCTTCAAAAACATTTCTTGAACATTGTTGATGTTGGTAATAATGTATAGAATATACATGTGGACTTGTCTTTTATTTTGCACAATATATACCTCAAATCACGCCACTTCCCAAATTTCCATACACCGCTCACAAAGGCTTATGAGGTTTCCTTGGACAAATGTGTAGAGTTGTCATCAAATTTCATTCCAAGCTATCAAAATACTTCAAGGTCTAAAGAAGGAATGTCCAAAATACTAAATGAAAATTATATGCATGTTTCCCAAAATATAACATCCTCCACTTGCAATTTTTATGTTATCAAGACCACCTTCCTCAATGGAAAAAATTGTTCGAACATGATACAACAACACTCTTGAAGAAGTGATTCCCCGAGGTGTAGGACAGTCGGTGACAGAGTGTGTTGTTAAGGCACTCTGTGATGTTAAAGTCACCGGTTCTAAACCTGCAGGACAAAAAATCAAGCCATGTTAAGGGTTGGTGTGGCTCGGGCTGGGTGTGATCCCCGAGTGATTTTGATAGCTTATATGCCCCTAAGTCATGGTTTCTTAACCACAGGTTAGTCCCACATGTCACGGACAAACTAACAAACAAAAAAACACACTCTTGAAGAAGTATGAATATTGTCACCAACAAAGCCACTATAATTAGTCGTTTTCAATCCAAACAGTTTATGTATCCAACATAAGCAGTGGTACATCTCCAGAAACAGACGAACATGGTTGGGTTGGTCTCAGAAAATCCAAGCCGACTCAACAAGAAATAGTCAATTCAACAAGAATACATCAATTGGGTTCACATATCAACAACTTCAAGTATTCCCCCTCTAAGGGATCAATAAGTAGTGACACTATTTCTCGTCAAAACTTTGAGTTGACAAACAACCCAGTCAAAACTCCAATCAACTTTCATGTCGGGTCAATTCCCAGTCGACCACTTCATCAACAAGTAAGAGGAACGTTGCATGATTGTATATCTGATGATACACAACAATATGAAGTCCTCAAACATCTATTCAAATGATTCCATGACCATCCATAAATCCAACCACAATCTATCATGGTAGTCGACACTGGTCCACAATTTTGTCTCTCACGTCTCTTATGCAATGATTTGAAAGCATGATTTTCATTCCTTCGATTTTTATGTTGAGGGTGATGATAGGGAATAGATTTTTGTGTTGGATGATCAGAGGAAGTAGGCTCAGGATTAGGTTCACTTACTGAAGTAGAGAAACCTAGCATATCAATATAAATGTCATTTGTAACAACATTTTTAACTACTGGCATGTGAGGAACATGCGACTCATGAATATTTTCGACACAATCAACAGTAGGTTGTTCTTCTAGAAAACTAGTATGAATTTCTCCTGCAACAAATAGAACTTCCTTGGTTGTACCAAGGTTGGGTGTAGGTAGGGAGGTAGCAGTAGAATCGTATCCAATACCACTCTTAATGAATGGAGACCTTTGAAAAATGATTATATCATCTAATATTTTAGTACTCTTTTCAAACTTCAAGATTTTGTTCAACTAAGCAGTTGACTTTTCTAAATCCTTTCTTAAGGAAACAATCTCATATTCTAGCTCTTCGCAATTTTCTTCCTTTATCCTCAGCTAGATTCTCACCACTTCTTCTGTCCTTTTCGCCTCTTCTAATTGAACTTTTAGGCTTATGATAATATTTTCTGATTCTTCAAGGCTTTGTGACATTTTGTCTTTTGAATCATGATCCTTTTCTTCATATTTTCACAGTTTATCCTTTTGTTTCAAATTCATTTTCCTTAGCTTCTTTTTTTAGCTTAAGGCACATATGAGTTCTTCTTCAGGATCCACTTCTCCATCTGTCCATCATTTTCATCTTATTATGAATCCATCATTTCTTTGTCTTCATCAATTTTTATTTCGATTTCTTCTCTATCACTATCAGCATTGTTTTCACTACTTTTTTTAGACGTGTCACTGACCCCTTTTGAGTATAGGCTCTTATTTTTCTTATCATATTTCTTCTTATTTTCATGCTTGTTTTGTTTGTGACTAATTTTTTGTTTATGACAATTTCTCTTTATGTTATGGTCTTCTTCACTATCACTACTTTCATTTTTCGCATATGGACACTTAGCAGCAAAATGTCCTAATTTTCCATAGTTAAAGCATTCAAAGGGAAACTTACCTTTGTATTTTCCAGATCGCTTTTTTAGTTTTCTCAGAAAAATTGCTCCCTTTGCGTCTAATTCACAGTTGGAACAATCGCTTGATTTGTACTCTGTGTTCTTCATCTTCTCTGAGGATTTGAAAGTTGATTCCCTTTTTATGGCTTTTCCTTTTCATTCCTCATTTCATATGAAGTGATGATCCCATGCAATTCATCCATTTTTAATTGATCAATATCCTTCATCTCCTCAATGGCAAGAATTTTGGCATTACATATTAATGGGAGTGACCTCAACACCTTTTGCACAATCATTGGTTCTCCAACAATTTCACCAAGTCCTCTGATGGTGTTGACAATTTCGTCCACACAGAGGAGATATGCTACAAAATTTTCTTCTTCTTTCATCTTCATACTCTTGAAATATCTTCTATGAGTTTGGAGCTTATCCTTCTTGACCTTGTCATCTCCTTCATGTATGTTTTGAAGTTTGTCCCAAATTTATTTTGTTGATTGCAATGCATTATTGTGACAAACTATGACTCTGACAGTCCACACAAGATGGTGTTCATGGCTTTTGCATCATTTTCACTAGCCTTTTTCCCGACCATATCTATTGGTGGAGTTGTTGGATCTATATAACCATTCATGATCGATTTCCAAATATCAAAACCAAGGGCCATTATATATGTTCGCATCATTATACTCCAGAAGGCATAGTTTGTTCCTTCAAACAATAGAGCCTTGTTTGTAGAGAAACCTTCCTAATTGGCCATGTGTGCTCCCGAGATCTACCTTCCAGTGGTTAAACTATTTCTGAAGGAACCTTCTCTAATACCAATTGTTGATCACACACTTATACTGAGAGGGGGGGGGTGAATCGGTATAAGTCTATATTTTTTATTTTTATCATTCATACACCATAATGAACATAATGAGACAATCACATAAATACAACAACTAGAAGACATGGTATTTTAACATGGAAACCCTTTCGGGAGAAAACCACAAAATCTTATTTTTGAAAATCTGTAGGCACCAACCTACGGTTACAAATGTTTGTAGGCAAAAACCTATTGGATACACCAATCCCCATTGTTGTTTGTAGGAACCAACCTACAAGTGACACCAATCCCCTCAATTCTTTGTAGAAACCGACCTACATGAGACATTGATTCCCTCTATTGTTTGTAGGCACATACCTACATAATACATCGATCCCCTTTGTTGTTTGTAGGCACCAACCTACAGGAGACATCGATCCCATTTTTTACTTCTATCTTCACAAAATTTGCTATGCATTCTTTACTTCTTCTTTCGTTGGATCTGCTCTGCGTTATTTACTTCTTCTTTTGCTGCATCTGCTCTACATTCTTTACTTCTGCTTTTTGTCAGATATGCATTGTGCTCGCTTCTTCTACTTTTTCCTGATCACTCACTCCTTTTTCTTTCACCAAATCTTCTCGACACTCAATTTTTCGTCTTTCACAAGATCTACTCACCTTTCCCTCCTTAATATTTCACCAGATCTACTTGGATATCACTCCATCTTCGTTCGCTTTGTCTTCACGAAATATTCTTGCTTCTTCTTCTACTTCTGCCTTAAATCTACCTTTACTAGATCTTCTTGTTTCTTCTTCAATTTCTACCTCAGATATGCATTGTTCCTATTTCTTCTACTTTCACTCTTTAGCTTTCGCTTTCTTATGCTTTCGCTTCTTCTGCACTATGTTCTCTACTTCTTCTTCCTCTGCCTCATATATGTACTCACTCCTTTTTCTTTTGTTGGATCTGTTTTCTAGAACTCCAGATTTGATCTTCGCCAATATTTAATTGTCGCTCCTTGAATAATGTTCAATCGTCACTCATCTCAAATGATATGCCTAGGAATAACACATTTTCACCGACACACACACATTCTTTCTCATAACCTTCTTCTTTATTTATACCTTTAAATAAGCTTTCCATGAAAAGTCATGTTATTTTTTAAGAGTCACGAATTTTATTAAAAAATAATTGTTTTCCCCTCTTTTTTTATTTTTAATTCACTTTTTACCATACCATGGGTAAAATACCACCATGGTTTGTAAATCCATGTGCACAAACCATGTGCACTTTCACTTTTACCCTTTTTAATCCATTTTCATGTTTACTTGACTTTTACATAAACTCCACTTTCACTTTTACCTTTTTCTTTAATCCACTTTCATGTTTTCTCATTTTTTACTTGTTACGTAAACTCGACTTCCACCTAACTTTTCAACTTTGATATTTATTAAAGTCATATTTATATTTAATCCACTTTCATTTTTACTCCACTTTTACGTGAGATTTGTTTCCACTTAACTTTTCCACTTTTGTACTTATTAAAATCACATTTATATTTGATCACTTACTAGCCTTTGACATTAATGAGAATGTTTTATTCAACAGTGATTTCCATTATTCATCATTGAGGAGATGGTTTCTCCCATTCTTGACTACAACTCATTATCACATCATGGAGATCCATACCTCATGATGTCAAATTTCAAGATCCAATGGAATACCATGGACATGTATGGATCCTTTTTAGCATTATCATGACCCACCATTTTGGGCTTACCTTCAATGAGGTATCGACGTGTCCTTTCCTACCCATCATTGTGTGTTTCATTCACTATCATTTTGTGCCCCCAATAAGCGAATAGATGGTTTAGGTAGAAGCAACATTCATTTTTCGATGTGTCATGACTTGGCTTCATATGTACCATCTTACAAATCAATGGTCTCATTTTTTACTTGATATAACTATTATATGAGCCATAGGCATGCTTTCCTCATTTAGAAGAGATTGTGTGTTTGTGCACACACACACACACACACACACACACAGACTTCCATTTTGTTTTGAAGGTGGCTTCCTTTCTCTCCCCTATAGGGTTCCCCTCATTTTTGGCTCTATTTAATAACTTTTAATAGAAACATATGATTCATTTTGGTTATATGGTTCTCTTCTAACCTTGCACAACAAGGGGCGTATATTATGATAAAACTTTGTTTTCTTTCAAAACTTAAGTGACTTTTACCAAATACATTACAAACCAGTTCCTAATGTAGTTTACAAGCTCAAAACCATGGAGAACATTCCAAGTGAGTATTAAAATCATAAGTCAACTTTCGATTTAACCGTTTGAACAACTATGTGCTTGTCCTTTGCATGAGGTGTGTAGTTTCGTTGCTAATCCTTCATGAACGATGCAATCACTTTTATATCAAATTTCCCTCAATTTTCATGATTCATTCAACTTGTTAGTCACTTCAAAATATTTCTTGTTCAAGGGACACCCATACGAGTCTAGCCACTTCATTTAATTGAGGGGTACATGACCATTCTTGTTGCAAATGCAATCACATGGGTAAATAGTTTACATTCAAGCTCCATTTGCCTCCAAAAAGTTATATAAATTGAGGCCTCCTCCCTCCATATCAAAAAGGTCATTTGTGTAAAGTTATGCTACAATAACTTTCTAAGGATTGTGAAGCCAACTTGCTTCAATCCTTCTTTTGATATTCATTTTGGTTACACTGCCCAATTCTCCACTCATTTTATCATTTCATAAGGGGAGATGTTTTCAAAATCACTCTAGAATCAAAGAGAGCCATAAAGAGGGTAGAAGCCCCAAAAGAGAGGGCATTGGAGGCCATCTCCATCACTCTCCCTAAGGTGAAATATTCCTTCTTGTTTGCATTTTTTCAATTGGTGATCATACAAAGATTTCGTTTTCTTCCCCCCCATAATGCTTATCAAATGGTTTATTTATTTATCATTACATTTTGACCTAATTATTTGGAATATTAACATTGCTAGGAAATTTAAAATTGGTTTTCTTGTTCTCTTGTATGTAGGTTCATTATGAGGTTCATTGTATGTATTATTTAAAAAGGGGTCATGCACTAGATGGCTATAGCAGTCGTAGCTTAAAA
>SNQJ01S0033981.1:106139-118346 GCA_010110895.2 Picea sitchensis | reverse complement strand
TTCCTTATCGCTGATTTAAATTTCGACCACGAGGAAAAAAGATTACCACACTTACTTATGTCTTGAAGATTTCTCTCCCACCATACGAGAGTGGTGCCTTCCAACTGAAGAGAAGCCAGTTGCACTTTAACTTCTTCTTCATCAATATGTTGAACACAGTAATATACTTCAACCTGACGGATCCAATTATCTATCTTTTCAGGATTAGCATATCCATTAAACATAGGTAAAGAAAAATTTACATCAAGCTTTAATAATGGTTTATTAAAAGAGGCTTTATGGATAGAATGATGAGAATGCTCATAGGAAGAAGAACTAGACCTCGAAGGTGAAGATGGAGGCTCAGGAGGATCTCCTCCAACCCCTTAGTTTACCGAAGCATCATCATTTTCATTTGCTCCCTTTTTATTCCCTTTCTTCTTCATCCTCTTCTTGTAATCTCCATACATGCATTCGACCATTTCTGGCATGCGATAAAAGACCATGTGAAATTTTTTCTCCTGTTCATCACATTTGTCCTCTTCTGCCATTTTCTTCCTTTAGGATGCACGACCAACTTCGGGATTGAAAGTCTTAAGAGTTCCTTCACCTTTCTTATGCTTGTCTCTAGTAAGCATTCATACTAAACAATTCAATTCAAATATGACTTCTCTGATCCCAACATGATCCGGGATCTTTTCATCGAGTGACTTATAAAGAATTGCAATAAATGAGCATAAAATAAAGTGCACCATTAAAGAAGGAAAATCTCGAAAATGAAGAGACATAAGAATCAAATCTGAACACAAAAATTGATAATGGAGTTCATCCCTAGTGGACTATGTCTCTGGTTCCTGCTCTCAAATGGGTAGGCTCTTTCATTAACTCAACAAAAGAATTTGGAAAAATACATAAGTATACCTCATTCTAAAGTCAAGCTGCAGAAATAATGCTCAAATCTGAAAACCGATAGCACCATTGAATTTGTGGCTTCGAATTACTTAAAAATGATTGTATCCACGTCTCGATCCGACTCTAGCACTCCCAGGCACAAGAAGAAATTTGTCTTGATTTTCGTTCCCTCTCTACAACCTGCATTAATGACTCCACTGCGTCATTTTTTGTTCCCGAGCGATCGTACCATATGCGTGCCTCCCCCTCTCTTTTGGGCAGACTCAACATTTAATATTTTCTTTTGGCATTGGTTACAATGTAAGGCACGTGGCCTATTGGTTTGGGCGGATTTATTAAGGCCCACTTGGGGGAGGAGGTCCCGAGGTCAAACCTGCAGGCCTCCCCCTTTTGGGTTTTGTATTGTTACAATATATAATTATAACATATGGTTTGTTCACTATAGTTAGCAATGGCGCTATCCATATCCCAACGATTTAATTGTGGCCAAGTTTGGCGTGGTCTGCCAGATTTGGTGGACCCGCCAAACTATATTTTTTTTTTCCAATTTTCTTCATGGACTATCATTGAGAATTTCCTGCCTGCCACATGGTAGCCTCCGATTGGGCCACGTGGAAGCCTCTCACTGGGCCACATTTTCCTCTGCCAAGTCATCATGCCACTTCATCACACCACATCCTCATTCCACGTTAGCATACAAACTATACGGATTGCCACGTGGCACGATCTGATTGGTCCACAGATCGACCCAAAAATGCCAAAACTGGGTGACACGTGGCAGCCTCTGGTGCTTCCACGTCACCATGATGATGTCAGAATGCCACATGTCACCTTCATGTTCCTACCACGTGTACTGCACGGATGCTGACGTCAACAGTACGGATGTTGACTCAACCCCTGTTGACTGGGCTAGGTTGACCAAACTTTGACTGTGAATATCTTTCAATCCGTAACTTTGTTTGATGAGATGTTTGTGTCGTTAGAAAGATTGCGACGTGATTTTTGCGAACATGTCATTTTCACTGAGTTTTGGGAACTTTGAATTTTTTCCCTTTCTCTATCTGTTAAAGCCATTATGAGTGTCATGAGTTCCCTCTGCGAGTTCTGAGTTGTTCTTAACCTTTTTTGGATCCTTTTTGGATCAATCATAGACATTGAACTAGCTATCAATCAACATCGATGATCAACACAATGATGTCCTAGACCTTTGTTGATATAAAAAAAATCAACTTGACTTGATTGTCTTGATGTAAATGACAAACTGTAGCAACAATAAAGTCATAAGCTAAATTGTTAATCGTCATGCAAGTAAAGCACCAAACCTAGGAAATTTTTATGAGAATTTTATTTCCTTTAAATACTATATCCACATGTATCACTGACTTAATTTTTAGCACTCTTGGTTTTTAACACTTGTCCATTATATACGAGCTCAACCTCCTTTGTATTTTGACCTAAACCATTCTACTCCTCACACAACCCTTTCTAGAAATTGTCATGGCACATTTGTGTGCTTGTGTTCCTTAAAATTTATTGCAATCCTCCTAAGCTTGGCGTGTTCTATGATCCTCTATTACATTTCAATTATGTATACTAATTGACACTATAATGAGAATTGAACACCTTAAAGATAACCTTGGTTACATTATCTCTTTGAATGTCCTCTCAATTAATATTATTCTTTAATATATTATACGTTGATGGTTGCATCATTTATATCATATGTTATATCATTGTGATATAATTTGATGTAGACATAGTAACCACAACTAACATTCACATGTCTAAACAACTAACAAAGTCATAATTATGGATTTATATGGATTTATGTTAATATAAAATTATGAATTCAACGTGATAAATATGATGATGATCAAGGTTTATGATATCAACTTTGATTTAATAGACATTTGGAAAATTCACTTCTTGGATTATTTTTTTTTAATGACTTTAAAAACTTATAATATTGATAAGTAATGTATGTAGAAATATGGCATTTTAAGAAAGTACTTGAATCTTTCAATTCATCTAGTCAATATTTAAGGTAAAATCACTAAATACCTGTAGAAGAGCAGTCTTGTTGTTGTTCCTGAGATTAAACTTAAGGCTCAAAGAGTAATGTCAGGCATTAGGAAAGTTTAAAGAGAGTGTTTTTTCTACCTTTGTTATATGAGAAAAAATCCTTAAATGAAATTAACAGTATGACAACACAAAGATCATATTTCATATCTGAGTCAAAGATCATAGGTAGTGCAACCTTGAATAAAGTATAAATTACAGTAATTCACACAACTTGCAGGTCTTGATTTACTCACAGTAAATGCAGAGGAAAATTGTTTACTTAACAAATTATTGATGTAATACGATTACAATAGTTGTTGTACTAAATTGAAATCAAACATTTATCAAGGAATTGCATAAGAAATGATGAGGTATGGGAAAACAGGAGAAACACACAACCCAAACTGAACAAAATTTGGAATCTATGTCTGCACTTGTATTAATACTCAATTATGAGAGTTTTCTCTATTACTTTCGGCAAGAAGCGGTCATTAATAGATCTTGGATCTATGTATTTATACAAAACTGTCACAACTCAAAATGGTTGGACTTCTGATAATTAAAAATAGCAAATATTTGAAATAAGAAAATAGTGCATAGAGAATGATGAGCTTCGTTGGCAATATCTTCTATCTCTTCGCCTGTTGGCTGAAACGCTTCATTTCCTCATTCCTTTAGGTCAGACATATCTGTCGTCTGATCTTCTTGATAATTTGGCACAACGTCCCGGTCATTGTAACTTTGTTTCCATTTGTCCCTTCAACCACGTTCAGTAATGCAATGTTATTTCCTTATCTTCTCACCACTGTGCTTTCTTTTACATTCTCGATGCATCGGTTGCATCTATCTAAAAAATCCACCACTATCTTTGATGGCTCAATGGTTTCATTCACCTCAAAAATGTATAATTTGTTTTCCACTTGAGGTAGTCTTTCTTTGATTCTTTTCACTTCTTGAGTTATAGCCTGGGACTGTGAACTTGGGTTCACTAGCCACTTATTAATCTTAAGGAGGTCAATCTGGCTTATTTCTCGAATGGTTTCCAGAGTTTCTTCTTTGTTCTTCTTAGAATTATGTGGGTTCATTGCAATATCGATTTTTCACAGGGCCTCCGCGATACTGCTTTCCTCAAAATCAATCAGTTTTTTGTCTAAAGATGATAATGCTTCTTTACAAGCGTCTTTCACCTTCTAGGATAATCTCTTTCCCTCTGCTAAATTTGTTTCCCATACCTTCAGGGCCAGATCACCTCTTATTTGTTCAAAGGGGGAAAGCCGAGGAAAATCGAGGACATTATCTTTATGTGCATGTATGATGGCCTCCATAAACTTAGCTCAAGTTCAGCGAGCTTCTCCTTCCTTAATATAGATATATTTTATAGAAAGGTCTACTGCCTGGTAGCATTTATGGATGGCATCGACCTTCATGAAAATATCTTGTTGGGCCATTTCTAGTTTTTCATTTACCTCCAGTGCTTGAATCTGAAAAGTTGATATATCTATTGATGTACCTTCAGTCAATTCTAACCTGGCTTGCAATTGTTTTATTAACTCTTCTTGTTGAGTGACCAACTCTTTGTTGGCCTATGAATTCCGATGGAGCTCCTCGAGGTTAGCCTGTAGTCGTTGAATTTGATGCATGTCATAAGCTCTTATTTGTTCAAAATATTGGTTCGTATTATTCTTCACAGTCTGTTCCATGGTCAATATTTGATCTTATAACTGCCCTACCAATAGGTTTTTATGTTTTAGTTGCTCTGCCAAATTTTCTACAGACCATTGATTTGCAATGGCAAAGGCACCTAATGAACCTGCCACTTCCTTCGTGAATTCTGAATCATCGTGATCATTTCCATCATATAAAATACTTTGCCTTTTGGTTATTACCCCATCATTTTGCTGTGTTTCTCGTTTCAAAATGGCCCTCCTTTTCTTGCCGAAGAAGAAGTCTGAAGGAGGCATCTCTTTGGGCGAAATTGGGGTGAGATCACCTATAAAAATGACTTAAGAACTAGGATTTCCGAAACTAGACTGTGAATGTGTCAATGAAGTAATAGGAGAACCGATCTTCGTAGACGTTTGTTGCTCAGCAATATTGGCAGTAGATGTGGCGGGTGTCAAAGGAGATGTATCCTACCCTTGCTTTAGGAAGGTTTTGAGTTGAGTCGTTGCCTGAGGGCCTAGTGGACTTGACAATGGAGCTTTCAATTTCTGAGTCAAAACTTCGGGACCTTTTTGGGTTTCCTTAGTATCATGTTTACCAGAGTTCCCTGATTCAAAACCTGGAGGTACAAATTCCTATGTAGGCGAAGTGACTATTGATTCTCCTTGTAGTACTTTTGGCAAGTTGTTTCGTCTGTGCCTTTGAAAACTGAGGAAAATGGCTTGTTGATCTGGGAACAAGGTTTGGAATATGTTCAATACCTCCTCATAAGACCTGACTCCCCTGAATATTTCATCATGTGGGGAGTTTTCATGCACATATTGGGTCAGGTGGTTTTCCACAATTAATTGTGGGCCGTGCCTTTTAAATTCGATGTCAACCAACTTGACATCCTCCAAATCTGCAGCCTCCACTTTGGAGTGACCAAAGTCTAATAGTGAAAACATACCAACCTAGAGAGGGAAGGTAGGCCATACCTTTTTCTGGACTGCTTTTAGCTCCTTGTTGATGCCCCCTGTAACTGTTTGATAAGCTACTTCTCGGTATACTAGACGGTCTGGTAAAAATATCGGGAGAGCATGGGGAGGGACCGAGAATCCGTAGCTTATACATTACTTCGAGGTGTTTTGATCAGAAAGACCCAACATCGACCTTTTGATAGTTGAAAATGCTCATGGTTTGGACGTCGACGTTTTCCAGGGCCCAACTTATCATGTCATTATATGGCATGAGTCTCAGTCGTGCAACTATCTTGTGTAGCTCAGACTGGGCTATATATCTGAGTTTATCTCCGTGAGTATCATCCACTTCGTCGTCGGAGTCTTCTGGGCAATTTATGATCTCATGTTTCAGAATCTCGAACACCTATGTCCAAGATTTAACAGAGTCTATAGCTCGTGGCGTAGTGTTTGGCAGAACGTCTGCATTCGGATTTGAACCTTCCCCAGCTGCATCAGTCTTCTTCATCATCTTCCATGGTGCCATGATATCAAGAGAACAAAACGAGGTTAACTGTTGCGGATGAATTGTGTAAGCTTCTCAATCGGATAAAACTTACTACTTTGCAGAAGATGAAAATGAAATTCAAAATCAAAGTATTTTTATTCACATCAGGTGCATTGATTCGAGTATACCTTTACTAACGGAAAATTTATTAACTTTAATTAGAAAGTATACCTGGCGATCCGCAATCTAAGTTAAAAATCATTACCGTTGATTTGTGATAAATGTCATTAATATTCGACGGTTCGTGTTCAGGAGTTTTGGATGAAACAGAGTTGAAATTTCCCGAATCGTGAATCCATGAAAGGTTAATTACGAGATAATATATTTTAAAATATTAATTAATCATGTTTAACTTGAAGTGCTTCGGATATTCGGACTTCGGGATTTTTAAATGTAGCTCAAGAAGAAATCCCTGAAACCCGAAATAGCGAAATGATTAATTATCCGATAATCGCTTTTAATTTTTAATTAATCATATTTAACTTTAAGTGCTTCGGAAATTCGGAATTCAGAGATTTTAGGATTTGATGAAGAGTAAACGTCTGAACCTTGAAGTGCGAATTCGTTAATTATCTCTTTGACCATGATTAACTTAATTAATTAAAATTTAATACTTCGTCATTTTAGCGCTTCATGGATTTGCGAATTAGCTCTTTGTTATATTTATGAAGGGTCCTCTCCCGTAGTGGCATGTCAAAGATGGCCTCTTTCTAGATGATGTGTCGAGAATAGGGGGGTGCTACATGTTACTTATAATCGTATGAATATTCAAACAAAAATGTCAGAAATGCATGCCACGTGTCAACCCAGGGAAAACTCAAAAAATACATGTGTACTATGACTCGTGTCCTTTAAAGTTCTATGAAAAGTGATGAACGAAATTTTCGGGTTTTGGGTCTTTTATCGTTAAGACTTATCAAAATGCCTGAAGCGCGAAGCTCTGGAATAACCTTTAGTGATTTACCTCTTTAACAATTAATTGGCTCCAAAACTCTGGGAAAAATAGGATTGTTCGATCAAAAGGGGAAACTTTATCAACGACGGATATCATGCATGCCTTATTACCAATTAACCAGAAATGAATTTGATTTAAATTTCGAAAAATAATTTATGAGTTACCACTTTGAGAATGATTATTACGCCGAAAGGCGTAACACCTATTGACAATGGGCACAATTAATCACCTTTTAATCTCAAATTTTAATCTAATGGCTAACAATTGAAGATGTTGGCATATTCTTAGTCGTCCTCCCAAATCAATGAATGTGATTTACTCTTCATAACTTCCTTGTATTTTTTAATACATCTGTTAACCTGCTTACTTTTTAACATTTACCTAATCATATTAAGAAATTACTCTATCACCATATGATTGCCACGTTTAAATGATTAACCTTTGGGATTACCTCAAATATCAGTGTGTTTCATTCTCTACCCCTAATTTCCTCACCTATCCGGGGGTTTCATATTGGATGAGCGTTTTATTTTCCGTATGATGATGGCCAGAAAAACATTTGGATTGTTGTAGCATCTCTTCCGNTCAATGAATGTGATTTACTCTTCATAACTTCCTTGTATTTTTTAATACATCTGTTAACCTGTTTACTTTTTAACATTTACCTAATCATATTAAGAAATTACTCTATCACCATATGATTGCCACGTTTAAATGATTAACCTTTGGGATTACCTCAAATATCAGTGTGTTTCATTCTCTATCCCTAATTTCCTCACCTATCTGGGGGTTTCATATTGGATGAGCGTTTTATTTTCTGTATGATGATGGCCAGAAAAACCTTTGGACTATTGTAGCATCTCTTCCGCAATATATTCACCAGTTTAACTGTACTACACAGTGGCGTGACTGGATTTTTGTAAGCGCAGTGGACACCCGTTTCTTCCCCAATAAACACATGTCTTATATGTTTAACCCCTCAACGCGCCAGTGGATTGAAGTTAATGTTGATGGTGGGGAAGGCTTCGAGGGCATGGTCGTATGTGCAGCAACCGTGGAGATTTGAATGCAATTAGTGAAATAAAGTGGTTTTGTTTCTGTCAAGTTATGTGTTGTCCTCCGCTGAGTTATTTGTTGTGTAATGTGGTAATGTGTTTGTAATATTGTTGTTGTTTTAGATGTGTAAAACATGTGTGAATGTTGGCCCTAGAAAATGGAGTAACTTACCTTCAAATTTTATTGCAGAAGATTGTTGCAGCTCGAGCTAGTGTTCAGAGGTAAATAAAGAATTAGATAGAAGGTCACGATGTGTAGGAATAATGGTTCGGAAGGCAAAGAAAATGTTGACCGGATATAGCAAATTTTATTTTCAAACCCTAATTAGGGTTTATATTTAAAATTAAGTTTAATAAATTAAAGATGCCTTTCGCCGTTCATCAGCCACAATTATGTGGATGTGCTAGTTACACCAAAGGTGTCCCTATAGGGGAGGTTATTCTCGAGGCTTCGTCGTGTGTCCAAAACGTATCGGAATTTGTCATCTGTTCATCAAAATCATCGAATCATTTCATTCCATGTATTTTATCCTGACTCCAAGCGGCGGCTTCCAGGGTTCTTCCTCCTCGTCTGCCCCAATCTTCTTTCCAGGTGTTTCCCCTTCACCGACTCATCGAAGGGTAATAGGCGTCGATGAGGCCCCAGGGCGTGATCATGGTATCGGAGCCTCTTCCTGGTCGGGCCGGTGTCACTAAATCCCTCTGTAAACCGCGCCAACGAGTTCCCGTCGAAGCGTTGGTCAGTTGGGCCTCAAACGGTGGACAACACAGCGTCGATATCGACCCAGTTATTCAGCCATGCATCGACAATGAGCCCTGCGGCTTTACCTAAGTAGTCATTTCCCCAGAGCTCCCGGTCCAGCTCTAGTGCACCGGTGCAGTGAGTAATGACAAAACGTAGCCCAAGAGGGCCAATACCCCAGCGCAGAGCAATGCCCAGAGGAAATTCCGCTGCGGATCCTCCACCTCCACCTCCCCAGCCAGAGTGCTCGCATTGTCCCGGAAATTCAAGTTACAGAACAACGTATTGAAATACAAGGACCGGCCCATGTGACCCTGGTCGCCCACGCGCCAGCGCAAGGGCTTAATCCGGCGAATCAAAATCAGGGCCATGAGGATGAACGAGAGAAACGATATTGTCCCCAGCATGGCCGATGTCCAGCCCACGATCGTTATGTTTATGTTTGGGATTTTTTTCGGGGTACTTTCGAGTGCAAAACAAACTGATCACTGAAGGTGTAATTAAAGGTTACCGGGCAGAGAAATTCGACAGAACGAAGGTCTGGAAAATTGCACCGGACAAATATTTGTTCAAATTTGTATTTGGGTTGTTCTGGAAACACGTCGGAGGCCTTCGACATTAGAGGAAGTCACAAAATTTCAGCTGCAAGATATTTTGCATTGAATATCTGGCCGGAAAATGCTTCGGTTTGAATAATTTTACTGTATTTTACTGAATGTTGTTGCCACCGTGGACTTGTGGAATGAACCGATCTGTATCGTTTTAAGGGTTTAAATGATGGCCTCTTGTAACACACCCACTATGGCATAATAATTTTTTTGCCTTTTCTCGAGGGACAAAATCTCCAAAGTCCTACAGGGGCTTAGAGCAGGCTAGCTCTTCCCTTTTCCACCTCCATGTGATCGTCGGTTATGACCATCGGCCAAACACTTAGGCGCCTTTTCGCATTTCGCGATTTAGCGATATAAGCGAGTCGAGTCTTTCAACTTTGCAAGCCCCGAAATGTCGAAATGTCGAAAAGACTTCGATCAACAATTAGCCCCCTGGGCTATTCCTTGGCACGTATGGCCACTTCTCATAAGACCGTAGTCTTATTCCCTTCGAGACTTATCAATACGAGAGCCCAACCTCTTGTCAATGGGACTCCCGAATTCCAAATTTCTGATTTCCTGAAATGGCCTTTGTCACATTAGCCCTCTTGGCTATTCCTTGATCCAAGTGACCACTCCTCATAAGACCTTCGTCCTATTTCTTTCGGGATTTATCTATACGAGAGCTCGACCTCTTTTCAACGAGACTCCCGAATTCCCGATTTATGAAATCTCGATGGACACTTCCTTTCAGAATATTCCCCAAAATCCTGGATTGCTACCACATGTCCTCCCTCAGATGGACGGTCCTTGTCGTTTCGCGATTTCGTGACTTGCGACCCCCAGTGACACAAATCCTCTGTCAATTCGAATCCCCGGTATCCGAAATACCGATGGACTCTCGATCTCCGCCATGTGTCCTCCATGAATGGAAGGTCCAGATCGTTTCAGGACTTCGCCAGGTGCGAAGTCAAAAAACTCACCTCCCTCTTTTGTTTCCCGATGTTCGAATCCCCGAAATGGGTGATCTCACGACACGTGTCCTCCCTTAATCGGACAGTCTAGATCTATTTCAGGACTTCCACCATGGAGTGTCCCGATCTCTTGTCCTCGAGATTTTCGAAATCCCGAAGTCCGAAATCCCGATACCAACTCCTCTTTCGGGACTTTCGCTTATGTTCACGAAGGCTTAACCCTCATGCATCTACTGATAGATCCAACGGCTGTCGGGTTTTCTGACTAAGATCTGACGGTTCAGATCTGTCCTACGCTGTGCACTCTTTTGTTGCTCCCTGGACGTGGAAAACCAACAGTCCAGATCTCTTCCTTTCTACCACAGAGCACATCGGGGTTTCGGGTACTGGGATTTCGCGACTTGTGCAGACAAGGGTTCTTGCCCTTTGATTTTCCGGGTGGAAAAATGTTGAAATGTCGATCGGAAGCCACGTGTCCCTCCAATGGACGGCTATGACCTTTACCCATGATCAACTGTTATGATCTTTTCAGGACGATCAATGGTCACGTTCAAATACCGGCTTTCTCAAACTTATTCACACTTAAAACTATTTCGGGGTTTCGGTTATCGGGATTTCGCGACTCGCGATGACCAGGGTTCTTGCCCTTTGATTCCCCGAGTGCCGAAACGCCGAAACGCTTACCGACCGCCACGTGCCCTTATAAAAGGACGGTCCAGATACTCCCACAGACCTTAGGGATATATGGTCCTAATTTCTTCGCTACTCACGAAGATAAAAGAAAAGGGTTAAGGCATTTAACATCCTCGTTTTTTCCTCCAATCTAACAATCATGACTGACCTTAGACCTTCCAATAGGATCTCGTCCATCAATCGGTACTTATCCACACTTTAAAACTATTTTAGGATTTCACAAATCAGGGTTTCGGGGCTTGCAAGTACGAGAGGGCTCGCACTTGGATACCCCGGGTGTCGAAATGCCGAAATATCAGGATTTTAAGAGGACCATTCCTCCTCGTGCAGGATTACTAAGACTTGCGCCTTCAAATCCTTTTTCAGGTTCTTGGTAAGCTTTCCAAGAAGGGTGTTTCTATGGGGAGATCTATCCAGGGTATTACCTGAGACAGATAAGGGTATAGATTTTTCGAGAACAGACTTGAAGTCTGAATTAAATCGGTATACATATATATAGTGATTTATAAAACATAAGCCATACATAGTCTTTCCATTATAAGCATGCAACCACCATTTCTAGTCAAAACACCACACAGACAGTCTTATACTGAAACCATTTATAATTGCACAGACTATGATCATAAATGTTAGAATATACATTTCAAGATACAAGATGTAAAACACTTATCAGAAATAACCCCAGATGTGATTTCAACTGCTGAGAGGGGTGCTCGTTTCCACCCAACCGTAGGCTCAGCGACTCCCAACGGATTTACCACTAGCCACCCCCGAGCTGAGACTATGATGCTGCGAGACTGAGTCTTTGTTTGCGAATAACTGAGAACGAAGGTTACTCTCCTTCTTCTCCACTATCACTCACTCTGTATTTTTCCAGAGTTCTCATTTTCCTCTTTCCCTTGCGTCTGCCCTTAATCGCACACTCTTCTTTTCTTTTCTCTTTTCAGCGAGGTTGTGTGTGGCACGATCTTCCTCGCGGTGGTCAAGTCTGAGGACTCTACGGATGGGTGGTTCACCCCCATCCCTCATTACTCATGAGGAGCCATTTACCTACTAACCTGGCGAGTTATTTAATTTG
>SNQJ01S0033981.1:55634-91894 GCA_010110895.2 Picea sitchensis | reverse complement strand
AACAAGGGCCGACTCCCAAAATACGTCGAGGGTGTGTTAGGTCTCCCCGAAATTCGTATCTTCCAGCTTGGGTTTGTTGTGGCAGTGATCATTTCTGGAACGAGTTTTGTTTGTTGCCTCTGGAACCCTCCAATCTCCTCAGAAAAGGTGTTGTTGGGGCTGACCCACCCGTTTTTCTCTTAAACTCATTACTGTTCCAAAAAATTTCAGAGGAAAGGAGCGTCCTCGAAACGTTTACTTTATGGTTTTGGTTAAACGTTTTAACTTTTGAGTTTTTTTGGTCGGAATTCGGTGATGTAAATTTGGATAAAATCACTATTTTCTGTTGTTTAAATTGCATTTTTGAATGTATAAAATGGATTCAACCTGATGAAAAACGATTATACAAACTTAGCCACTCAAATCTACAGATCCAACCATTCATCACCAAATTTCAAACAAAATCAAAAGGAAAAAGTTATCCAAAACCTCCAAAAAATAAAACGTTTAGACTACTACTAAACCAATCCTCATGTATTTAAGTGGTAATAACAAGATTGCAAATAAAAAATTGGCAGCTTGTGTTGATGAAGGGAGGCGGGCAGGTGATATAAGTTGCTCCTCTTGGCTGTCATTCCCAATCATTGATCTACTACTTTGAGGCCATTCCAGGCATTCCCAAAATCACACAGGGATACAACCCTACGACATGGATGTTTGAAGCGTCTTCTGTCGGCTCATAATTGTGTCTTGGAATGGATTTTGCAGATGCTTACAGAAATTCATCCTTCTACCAGTAAGTCATTATTTGTCTCAACTGGCTTTTCACATGATATAACAATAAATTTTAATTAGGGAAGATGTTTAAGGAACTTTTTTATAAAAAGTTATATTAATAGTTTGGAAAATAAAATAAAAATTATATTAAAAAATAATATAATTAATTTTTAATAATAGATTAGAATTTTTTAATATAACAATTTATTTATTTTATTTACAAATTAATAAGTTATTAATTATTTTTAAAAATTTATATTAAATTAAATATTTTTAATAAGTTATTAATTACTTTAAAAAATTTATATTAAATTAAATACTTTTATATATCCATGTATTGTTATATACATCTTATTTTCAATTTCTCTTTATTTACATAGATTAAATGAAACTCTAATCAAGACACTGTGTGTGCCCCCTCTAGGAACTAAGAATATATACTTTGAAAGGTAGTTTTCACAATTCTTTGTAATTCAATCTTTGCCCTAATTGTGGAAGTAACATTGGTCATTGGTCAACATTGGTTGTTTGTTATTATTTGAATGTTGTAATATTATATTTTTAATTTGTGATATGAATGCATGATTGCATACACTAGCAACAAAAAGTTTTGAATCATTGTTAGGGGTTTTTATAGGTGTGAACAATGTTTTTTCAGTTTTGTAGTGATGATGGTGATGATGATGATTAAAGTCCACTAAGACCTAATTGGTCTCTCGGACCTTAAGAGGGTAAGTGATTACTTGTGATTCTTTGGAATTTTGTTTTTGTGCTTGAAAAACATTAAGAGAAGCTTTCCAAGATCACCATACTTTTGTTGAGTTAAGAGGTTAGGAAAGTTGGCAGTGTGATCAATATTTTGAAAATAAGATCTAATATGGGTATAGGCTGGACAATTTAAGAGAAAGTGCTTTTCATCTTCAACCTTCTTAGTCTCACAAAGGTGACACACATTGACCAACGCCCAATTTCACTATGGAGCTCGTGAGAATTTGTTCTTATCTTAGCAATGCTTATTTTTTTCTTTATACTTGGCAAAATAGATAGATAATTTTGATCTTCTAGATTAGGGTTGATTACATCTTTATAATACCTTAATTTTCTTTTTTTTCTCTGACTCTTTATCACACCACATTTTTTCCTTAAATTTTGATTTGACTTTTTTTTTAATAGTATCTTTATTCTGCAAAATGGTTTCTTCCATGATTCCCCAATAGTTTAGCCAAGACTGGGTGTTTTTATGCCATCCTCCCTTGAGTCGATGGTGGTTATGACTTGATTTTGAAGCAATTTTAGGTAGCCTCTTGTCTTCCATGTTGTTTAACTTGTTCTTATACATTAGGTATCTAATCATAGCCATGCTCTCAATGGGGGAGAGGCTTGTTTCTAGGAGGAGGATGGGATAGGGCGTATTTCCTTTAATTTTGAGATTATAGGTTATAAAAAAATTTGTATTTGTTCTATCTTTCTCCAGGATTCATAGGTATAACAAGAGTCTCAAAGAGGAGTTTCTTCTTGTCCCAACTCCAAAGATCAGTTGATTTACAATTGTTTTCAAGCCCAGAATAAGCTTTCCATCCCCCAATAATCATTTTCTAGATGTGAATGTACTTGTTTGACTGATGATTTGGATTCAATATTTCATGCAAAAAAAACAATCACAAAGTTTTTAATCAACCCAAGTATTCCACCTATTTCATTTGCTTTTCCATTTTATAACTTAGATTATAAAGACTAAATTGCAACACTTGTTTATCTCAACATTATTAACAATTATTGTTTAAAAATAAGATAATATTTAAAAAATTTAACTATGCTTTTGTTATAATAAATTTACATCTATTAATTTAATAAAAATTTGGAAAATAACATTCACTTATAAAATAATTAATATAAAAAATAAAAATAAAATGTTTTCTTAAATAAAAATCACTCAAGCTTTTTAAGTATGTGGATCAAAATAATTTAATAAAAATAATTATGATATACATTTTTTAAATATGTGGATCAAAATAATTTAATAAAAATAATTATGATAGACATTGATGAATCATTAATATAAAAAGAAAATAAAAATATCATGTTTAATTTTCTTTTAAGTTAATGAAAAAAAGAAGAGGGCTTTCACATTTACACTTAAACTTAATTTGATAAAAAAAAATATTATAATACATAAGAGCATTTCATATTTAATAGTTTTTTGCATAAATTAAATCCTTGGTTATCAAAGTTTCATTTTTCACGTTAACTTAATTTGATAAAAAAAAATATTATAATACATAAAAGCATTTCATATTTAATAGTTTTTTAAATAAATGCATAAATTAAATCCTTGGTTATCAAAGTTTCATTTTTCACATTACTAAGGAAGATGAGGCATTCATAATCCAGGCTAAACATAATTTAATATAATAAAAAGTGAATTAGTAAACATTGATGTATTATTAGTATATATAAAAGTATTTTATATTTAATAGTTTTTTAAATAAATGCATAAATTAAATCCGTGGTTATCAAAGTTTCATTTTTCACATTACTAAGGAAGATAAGGCATTCATATTCCACGCTAAACATAATTTAATATAATAAAAAGTGAATTAGTAAACATTGATGTATTATTAGTATATATAAAAGCATTTCATATTTAATAGTTTTTTAAATAAATACATAAATTAAATTCGTGGTTATCATAGTTTTATTTTTCACATTACTAAGGAAAATGAGGCATTCATATTCCAGGCTATATATAATTGAATATAATAAAAAGTGAATTAGTAAACATTGATGCATTATTAGTGTAAAGTATTTTTAGTGTAAAAGGAAATATTTGTTATATTTAATTTTTTTTTTAAATAGATGTATAAATTAAATGCATTGTTTATAAAAAAAAAATTTAGGTAAGAAGTTAAATTATAATGGAGGTGTATGTGGTTTTAGGTATGAGTTTATAGGAAACTGACCTCTTTAAAAATACTATCTATAAATATTATTTAAGTTGAAATCACCTTTTGATCCTATAGTAACACTTAAAATTATTTCTTATATTCACTAAAACAAAGTAACAACTCAACATAAGGTATCTGCATTGGTAAAAGTCTACCTTCTTAAAGATGACTAGCTACTCAAGATAAGGTATCTGCATTGGTAAAAGTCTACCTTCTTAAAGATGACTAGCTGATAAAGTAACAACTCAACATAAGGTATCTGCATTGGTAAAAGTCTACCTTCTTAAAGATGACTAGCTACTCAACATAAGGTATCTGCATTGGTAAAAGTCTACCTTCTTAAAGATGACTAGCTCTTAAAGATGACTAGCTGATTATTTGAGGGAACATGGTTTTTCATAAGTAATAATGATGAGTCAACCTGCATTTGTTAATAATAAAAAATTATGACTATCATTATTGATTAAGGATTGAAGTATAATAAGTATTATTACCTTCCAAAAAAATAAATTAATTAAAAAAACAACATACATAATAATAATAATAATAATAATTACCCAAAAAAAATGAAAATAATGATTAATTGAAAATTATTTCTCAAATAAAATATAATCACTTATCAACTTGATAGTGCAAAATAACTAGCCAATTATAAAAAAAAAATTAAACCCCTTCCAAAAGATGAAGATGGTGTATATATATTTTTTAATTTAATTTTAATAATATGAATATAGATAACGAGTTTTTCACAATTTGTAAGAGAATAAATTGTTGATATATTATGTTTCAATAATAATTGGATTCTAAAAAAAATATCTTTATAACATAAAGTAGATTTTGGAAAAAATAATATTCTTTTTTTTAATTATTCAATTCAAATCCAATTAACATAAATTATTAAATTTAATATTAATATATTTTTTATTATTTATAAAATTAAATTTTAAATTACATTAAAAATATATTAAACAATAATATTAAAATCTCCCATTTATATAAAATTTAGTATAAAAACCATTTCTATAAGATTTTGAATTAAAAACCTTAAAATGATAATAAAATCATTTTGGCAAGTTAATATATCACCAAGATTATTTTCATATAATTTCATTTTTCGAAAACAATTTTCCTAATATATCTCATATAAGTATAAATAAAAATCTCATGCAAACTATTCAATACGAATGGACATGACAATTTCAAGTTGAAGAATGTACCCCATATCAAGTATAAATAAAAATCTCATGCAAACTATTCAATACGAATGGACATGACAATTTCAAGTTGAAAAATGTTCACAATCACAATACGAATGGACATGACAATTTCAAGTTGAAAAATGTTCACAATCACAGAGTTCAAATATTATTGGAATATTATTAACACAGGCTCATTGCCAGCCAGAGAATACGAATAGAATGGAAATTGCAAAAAACTCATAATTTCAAGTTTAAGAATGTTCAGTCATGAGTCCAAATATTATTAACACTGTCTCATCAAATTCCTCAGTCCATCCATCTGTTCATTAGTAATCAGCAAGAAGGTCTATGCTAATAGACTTAATTGAACAGCAAAGACAGCTGTGAATATTTGAATTTCCTGAAGATGCAAAAATCCATTGTTCAGTAGTTCTGTACGCAATGTAGACATTTCAACTTGATCGTTCGAAAACCAAGAAACTACTGTAAGCTGTTCGGAGCACCTTCACAACACTAATTTTATCAGCTCCCATAAAGGAGAGATAAATAGTAGAATTATGCCAATGGTATTGCTGACGCCTCTTCTCTCTGCAAAAGCATTTCTGAAGCCTCCATTTTTTCGGATGTGCTCTTGGAGAAGATAAGCACCAATTATGAGACTGATAATAACACCAATCCACCAACCCCTTATTTCAACAATTAGATGTGGTGTTACAACCAGCAGAAGAATTAATGATCCTGGCATCTCCAACCAATCTGCAATAATGAATAAAAGCACAATCATAACATGTACATTTGAGATATATCAACTATAAAAAAAATAGCCAAACTCATCTTCACTATTGAGCATTTGCACCACCAACAAAATGAATCCTGATTTGATAAATAATCAAGACTAAATTAAAATAAATATCCCATCATCAAACCCTTTGTCTGTATCATTGGAAAAATGGGGANACCAACCCCTTATTTCAACAATTAGATGTGGTGTTACAACCAGCAGAAGAATTAATGATCCTGGCATCTCCAACCAATCTGCAATAATGAATAAAAGCACAATCATAACATGTACATTTGAGATATATCAACTATAAAAAAAAATAGCCAAACTCATCTTCACTATTGAGCATTTGCACCACCAACAAAATGAATCCTGATTTGATAAATAATCAAGACTAAATTAAAATAAATATCCCATCATCAAACCCTTTGTCTGTATCATTGGAAAAATGGGGAAAATAAGGATGCAAAGGCCATGGCTGGTTATTAATTGGAATCAGGGAAACTTGACAATGAAACGATTGACAGGCTCTCAAACAACAAAGTAGCATAATATCAGTGTTGTAGGGAACAAGTAAATAAAAGGGGAATCGAAGGATTCCGAAACAAATTTCTCTCTCTTTCTCTCATAGAGAGACGCGCCAACACAACAACGCCTTGTAGCTCACAGCTAAGATCCTGGTCTTGAATTCCTGCAGGATCGATAGTGAAAAGGAACTGAACAATTATAAAATAACAAAATTAAAGCCCTAGATCAGTTATAGCCAGCAAAGATGTAGCTAGTGTCGCAGAAATGGTGAAGAAAACTCAAACGATGGCCTCCTTCAACCAACCTCAGCTACAATTATCCAAGCTGCCTCTTTTAAACCTCGATCTTGCCAATGAACTAAACATTGTGTTGTGACTTTCCATTTTGCGATCTCTCCTTTCTCCTCTTTCTTTTTACCGAGAGTCTATCCATTCTTTCCTGAAATCTGTTATGTTCCACAAATCCCCAACACACAGTAACACACAGTGACTTCTTCCACTCTTAACAACCTTTCTCTTCTTTTTCTTCAAACTCTCTTTCTATATGAACCCCAACTTTCCATTTTGCGATCTCTCCTTTCTCCTCTTTCTTTTTACCGAGAATCTATCCATTATTTCCTGAAATCTTGTATGTTCCACAAATCCCCAACACACAGTAACACACAGTGACTTCTTCTTCCCACTCTTAACAACCTTTCTCTTCTTTTTCTTCAAACTCTATTTCTATATGAACCCCAACCACTGCCAGATCATTTTCTTCGAAATCTGTTATGTTCCACACAAATCCCCAACACTCAGTGACTTCTTCTTCTTCCTACTCTTAACAACCTTTCTCTTCTTTTTCTTCAAACTCTCTTTCTATATGAATCCCAACCACTGCCAGATCATTTTCTTCAACACACTACTGCTCAACCTATCTCTTTCCTGCAACTTTGTTATCCTTTAGCATAACAAGATTACCTTCTCAGGCTTCCCGACTTCTTGTGGAAATTTTCCAAATTGGAGATTTAATGCAAAACAGAAAATTTCACCTTTAAACTTAGAGCTTTCCTGAAACTTTACCATGTGAATTTCAGCCTTTGGGCCATTATGAAATATAGAATAAAACAGCAGTGAAAAGAAAACAATATTTCACTTCCTAACAGCCCAATATTCTAGGCAATCCAAGAAGAAAAGATACCAAACTGTGTAGATAAGTTTCCAGCCCTCTAGGGCAACTTATCACACAAACCAATATTCTAGGCAATCCAAGAAGAAAAGATACCAAACTGTGTAGATAAGTTTCCAGCCCTCTAGGGCAACTTATCACACAAACCAGATCCAAAAAATTAATTTTACAGCAGTAAAACAGCAGATATAGGAGCAGCAAAACAACCCTTAAATTCTACAATGGTGATGTCAAATCACTCAACAAATTTGTCCTTCTACTTACATCAAAACAAATTTGTCCTTTTACTAGCATCAAATCGTTAAGACATATATAGCTGTAAATAAAAATTTATGAAGAACATAAATGGTTAAAAAACAAATCCGAAAATTGCACAAGTTTTGAACAGCTGAAAACTTCATTAATATGCTTATGATGAAGTTCATGTACATACCGTAGCCTTCTCTCAAGGCTAGTACAAAGTTCAAACCATTAGCTCTCCAAAATCCTAGCTAGGGAAATAATGAAAATCTCTTCTTCACAAAATATACCCTAGGGGCTAAGTCACAGAAATACAAGTATCCGACACATGAAATTTTGACCCCGAAAACAGGACATGGAGGACACGTTTATATATATATATTAAAACATTTCGAAAATTACACATGAATGAAATTTAGACAGAAAGATTTTGTTAGAAACTAGAAGATTTACATGATACAAAACTTTAAACATGTAACATAAATGATAAAAAAATGATTCATTATAATTTATACATTGTAACACCAATGATGATCAAATGACAAACAATGAACACACAAGAAATTAGAACCATAAGCTGCAGCATTGTCAATCTCAATAAGTCATCAAAATCAAAATGCACATAGATATTGAGTTAGAGCACCATAAGCTGCAGCATTCTCAATCTCAATAAGTCATCAAAATCAAAATGCACATAGATATTGAGTTAGAGTCACTGATACTATAGGTGGGAATACCAATGGAAAATTGTAATGTCCCCCACCTCTTGATAAAGAGGTTGTGAGAGACTTAGTAGTCTAGTTGTCCCCACTAGACTATAGTCTCATGAGTCATGGAAACCAAGAAACCCAAAGTACTTACCTAAGCACAATGTTATAATTTTAAGATGACTTTGGGGAGAAAAGGTAAAAGTAAATGAAGGAAAAGACCACGTGAAGAAAAGCAAGGAGTTAACCCCAGGAGGTGGTCAACTAACTCAACAGAGAAATAGATCAGGGGTATAAAAGGAACATGAGGGCACATCTCTCATCATTCTGGATTATTATTACTTTTGCATCTTGGGCTCTTGCACACAAAGACGTTTTGAGGGTTTTGGGATAACAAACCCTAGAGATCAGCTCGGTGGTGAAGGATCGCACCTATCCTGATCCAAGCTTGGTCACGAAGGTGCAATATTCCTCCCCCACCATTCTACAGTAGCTACAGGTCACTCGATCAGTGAAGGAAGAGATATTACACAACTTCAGGGAGTTTTCAGTAGGAGGGCGCACCAGTTGAAGAGGAACTATTCGATCTAGAAAGTGGAGAAGGTTTTGGGTCCTAAAACCTATTGGGATTTCATTGTATGGCCTAGGGCACCCTTTCTAGCCTACTGTTGATGCAAACGCGCCACCCAGGGCACGTCCGCTTCTCCAGGACCTTCTTTTCCTTCGACCCGAAGAGCTGAATTGCTCTTCAAATCCCTTATCGGGACTTTTCTGCACCCACAGGATCCTCCTGACGATCTCCCTTTGCCCTCTCGGGAAATCGAACCTCGCATGATCGCGAGTCCTGCACTCACAGATTCGGGTCTCACAAATCCCCGAAACCCGATGAGTATTTACTTCACGCTTCCTTTGCTCTTATCGGGAATTTCCCCGTCGGGAAATCGGCACTTGTGAGGTCGTGTATCACTTACCTCACAGATCCCCGATTTCCGATCGGCGATGATACTCTCTGCTCCCCTTAGCTCCCTCCGGCTAATTCTTTCGCATGTGACCTGCTGGTCCACATGACCACAGTCTTTTCCCCTATCGGAATTTCGGACTTCACGGAATCGAAATGCGTAGAACTTACGCCCTCAGGATCTCCGATCCTCCGATTCCCGATGCCACCTGTCCTGCTCTCTAGCACTTGTGGCCCACACTTCCGGGATGATCGAGAAATCGCGTTTCGGGAATTCGCGATTTCAAATGCACTCGTCCACGGACCCTTCCAAGTCCCGAACTCCGATATGTGATGACACCTGTCCTCCACTTCACTGCTTTCACTGTGGGACCGTCGCGTTTCGGGATTTCGCGACTTCTCCTATCATGAGTTTCTCGTCACCGAGAATCCCGAAATGTCGAACCCCAAACTCTTTAAGATCCTTGGNCCGGGATCTCTCTCCACGTGTCCCTGCAGAGATCAACGGTTGAGATTCTATCGGGAAATTGTCGATCGCGATTCCTATATGCAAGAGTTCCTTGCCTTTGAAAAACCCGATGCTCCAAACGCCGACTCGTCCAGATCTCCTGCCACGCGTCCTCGCCGATGGACGACCCAGAACGCCCGTCGGGAAATCGCGGATCACGATTCCAACTTGCAAGCGTTCTATGTCTTCGAAAATCCCGAAATGTCGAACTCCGAACTTGCTCCGGATTGCTGACACGTGTCTCGTCCGAGATCTACGGCTGAGATCCTTTCTCAGGACTTCGGGACTTATGAGGTCTCGATTCTCTGCCTTGTGAAAACCCGATGATGCCAATATCCCGATGACTCCTTCGGGACTCCTCCTCTGCTCACTGGGGCTTAAACCCGGCGCAACTTCCCGAAATCTAACGGCTGACGGGATTTCGCAGTTTTCCTCGACGAATCCTGACCGTTGATTCCTCCTCCTTGAAGATCTCTTGGAAATGGCTAAGTTTCCATTCTCAGGGCTTGTCCTCTGACACCTGCCCTTGCATCTGGTGCTCGAACCTTCCTCGACACAAACCTCCTGTGTTCTCTTTCAATGATATCGCGAAGGTGCTATACCTCCTGAGCTTTTCCACTCTGATTTCTTCAGAGGAACTTGCACGCACTCCTTGCGACGACCCTGTAAACACTTCAAGTGTTCAACTCCTTCAACTCTGCGCAACTCCTGCAGTAGCAGTCTTTGATTTCCTCTGTGCTCAGATTTACAACTAAGACTTCTTCTTCAGCCTGCGCACTCCTTGCACGGCTTCAACAATCCAAATCCACTCCTGGGTGAATGAGAACAAAGGTTAAACTACTGAGCCTTCATCAACGCACTCCTTGCGGATGAATTCAACTGCACACTTTGCAGGAATCTCCTAGCTCAGATAGAGAAACAATTGAAACTCATTCTCTCTCCCTTTCAGACTTCAGTTTAAAACATGAAATCACATGCACAGCATATACAAAGCAATGCATAACAAGAAAGCAAACATTCCTGAGCATAACATCAATACACAGAGAAAACAACACAAACCATGAGCTTGAATTAAAGCTTCCTTCTATCAATTCAAATGCATGTACATGGGTGTTCTTCATACAATATTCTCTGCTTGCTCTTCTCTTTTCCTGAATGCTTGATAATGTTACAATGATACAATGAGGGTGTCTATATCCGTTTTCCCTCTCAGACTCTAAACTATCAAATCTAGACTTAAACATCCTATCTACCAGCATTAAATCTATTAAATGTCGACTATCTACTAAAGGACAAGAGCTTAAGGCTCAAGGTCCAATACAATATACAAAGGCAATTTCTATAAATGCATCATTTATATATTGGCGCATCATCTTGAATGGAAATTCAAAAGTTTAGGCTGGCCTTGTCCAGTTGTTCATTGTCTTCCATGCTGGCTCGCTTGTCATGGGCGATGCTCCTGCATCAACTGTGGAGGAGGTTTCTCTGTTATTTTTTTTATTTGGAGCTTGACATGAGTTGGAGAGGAGGAGAGCGCACTGCAGAAAGAGGATCCACCCATTTGAGGGATCAAATCGTCCTCAATCAGCTTGAAACTCTGCCAAGGGGTTTGTCTTGCCCCAATCTACTGTTCTAGCGATTTTGGTGGTATTTGGAGGTCTTTAGGAGGGAGGCAGAAATATTGGATAGCTATAGCCAACCTGGAGGGCGCAACTCAGCCAGGAGGATTAGATCTAGTTGTTGAAGGGAAAGAAACTAATCTGGTCCTTTTCTCCAGTTTATTGTGGTGCCTTTGGAGGCTATTCTCTTCAGTTTTGGAGCTTGTTGGAACAATCATTATTCCAACTTGATTATTCTTCTTGTATTATTCCATATCTGCAGATATATTGTATCAAGATCACTCTACTATCTAAATAAAGGTCAGATCTGAAGTTGTTGGCTCTATATTGGTCTTCCTTGCTTGTATCTTGTCATTTTCTTGTGTTATATGCTCAGATCTATATCTCCATGCTATAATCTCTAAGGAATAAACCCTCAATGCACAACTTGATGAGACAAACCTGCATAACACATTGAAACAATAACAAACAGTTAAACAATCCTTGGTTCCGGGCAAAAAACCAGCTTGGGAACATCACAAAAATACAAAATAGCCATAGGGTAGATAAAAGAACCGTAGATGGAAGAATCTCATAGCTCATGAGTCGCAACTGTCAGTAGTCCCCCATGTCATAATCATCAAGATTAGCATCACTACCAGTGCTCCCTCCTCCATCCTCCTCCTCCTCTATATCCAATGCAATCTGTGCATCTCCCTCCTCCATCCTCCTCCTCCTCCTCTATATCCAATGCAATCTGTGCATCTATTGGTGTGGAGGATGACCCCTCGAGAGGATCACCATTATCAAAAGTGACAGGCTCTAACACTGGTTCATTAAGATCCAAGTTGACTAATGCCAATTCAACACTGTTGTCCAAACCCGTATCATCTGGAAACACATCCCACATCTTTGTCTTTCTCGTCAACTATTCTTCTCTCTACATGTAAATAAGACGAAGGTTGGAGTGCACATACACCACTAATTCACCTAACACGATGACAAAGAGAAGAGTTCAACATAAGAGTTTATAATTGAGTGAAGGGTACATTTTTACTAGGGTTATCACAAAAGAATTCAACAATCAATGCCACTAACATCGAGGTACATAACAGGCTTGGTGTTATTGATTAAATGCAGTTCCATACCGTCATGATAGAATCCAATGGAAACATTGCAATCCTACCAATCTTGAAATCCTGAAAACTGTTAAGTCTGTTGAATTTTGGATGGGACTCGTTGCCACCTTATACACACCTCGGATAACGTGAAAGAAATCTTCAATCTACTGGGTGTGTCCTTGGGGAAAAGTCTTGGGTCAAGGTGTTATCACCTGATCCTCGATTCCTTCCCTATATCTATCCCATCTTGTGACATTGGAAACAAATCACCTTACTCGAGTCCTTCCCTATATATGTCTCATCCTACTCTCCTTGAAGCCTTTCTTGCTACCTTTCTTCGCCTTTCTGACAAGGCCAATAGCATCTATTCCCCTTCTCCTTCTCATGCTCGTTGGTTGTCCAACCACCAGCTGAAGAAGCCCCTCTTTGGACCTCTTTCTATTGCTTTTATTCCTCATTCCAACGGAAGTCATTATCGTAACTCCAGGGACTGAAATGATTGATGCTCCCCGGCACTCTTCACATTCTCCTCCTCCCTTGTGAAGCTGTTGCATCTGTATTAATGTAAGTTTCTCCTCCTCCCTTGTGAAGCTGTTGTGTCCGTTTTAATGTATGTTTGACAATCCCTAGCTCATGTCCTCTTGTCATGGGTATTGGGGCTAAAAAGAATATTTATTTATTTATTTTAATTTTCCCAGCTCCACAAGACTCTATAGTAACGGTAAGTCACTGTCAGGCATTATTCCATTCCTTTGACCCGTGCTCCACGACATTGGTCGTTTATCAGATTTTCTGTACGCAACTCTATCTGCTCAGCATTCAACCTTGAAATATTTCCAGCAGTGATGGAACTGTAAAATTAGATAAAATTCAAGACAGTTATAAACTTTATTTTTGGTGGATGCAGGATTGCTTGTTCACCAAGGGTCTCCTGCATCACACTGGCACTGACTCGGTCACCTTTGATCACCTTGAATGGTAGGTGCGCTTAGGGATTCGGTGATTAAAAAAATGCAAACTAGGGCAGTGAATCTGGAGCTGATGAAGCACTGTTGGATGCATGCTGAGCTATTGGAGGTGCCATGTGGAAGATCTGTTAGTGACGATTCAATAACACACTGAAGATTAGGTGTGGGGTAATGGTTATACTGAGGATGACAAGGAACAAGGGCTTGTCAAAGATGGGAACATGGCAGATCTTGTTGTATGTCACGCTAGGCTGAGATGTGTCTGTCGCAGACCAAAAGTGCCTTAAGGCACATATCATTTGCCTTGTTTTGATTTGGGCCCAGAGCTTTGTATGTATAAAGCTATTTAAATATTAACATCCACTTAATTAAAAATAACCGGTGGAAATATTTGAAGAATTGTCTTCAGACAAGAATCTACTAATGATAGAGGGTTCTTGGCACAAATGAGCAACTTTCTGGTTGGAAACAAAATTTTAATGTGGATGGTTGACATTAGGAACTGTTAACCTGAATGTAAACTAAAAACGGAAAGAAAACAGATTTTGAATCCTGTTCTTTCTATCAGCAATGTAATTTCTTAAACTCAAAGCAACTAGATACCCAAGATGTTCAAACATGGATGTCAAAATTGTAATTGACCAGGTGGTCTAGAAAATAAGAAATCAGATGTCATACACATGGTAATGAAGAGGTTTCAGAAGGAGATAATGGGCTTCAGGGGCAAATGAGGAAACTTGCAAAGTAATGTGAAATATCAAGCTTTACAGATACAGCTACCAATGGCCTGAAACCAGGTTTCCATTTATGGATTCACTCCAGTTGTTTCCTAGAGCTGGTGAAGCACTTTGCAGTGCTAGTATTGTCTAATTTTGGGAATTTGCTCATGGTCATACCAACATAGCCTTTAAAGCTATTTCTAGTTTTATTTGTTTGCCTTCTTCATTTCCAAATGAACCGTTATCTAGTGAATCAAAATATTTAAGTTCTACAGATGGCATTCAGACCTATCATTACTCATCCTGTAGAATTTTCCAGTCCACTTTTCCCATTTCCTCAATAGCTGCAAGTTACATAAACATACTGGCAACATTCAGCCATCAAAAACCAGATCATACTTGTAAAGTTTTCTTTCTTTGATTCTGATTTCTAAACGTTTGTTCAATCTGGCCAATGAGATAAACTAACATAATTAGTTGCCTTTAAACACACAGAACGAACTTCCAAGACTTCAAAATATTGGAATGGTTTCTCTATAATAACAGTCAGCAAACTGCAATTTTGCTGTCCGGTACTTCAAGCATGAGTTAACCAAGCGTAAAAGTTTAACAAAGCAAGTATCAAGTTGACATAGCCATGACCAGTTAAAAATGCAATTATGTAGCCAAAACCCAAATGTCACTGGTTTTCTCCATCTAAAAGTCCATCACTTAGGTTTTAGTCATCTTTTCTCGTTCCTCTCACATTCTACATTCTTCATCCCCACTCTGAAATTTTACATCTCAAAACAAAGTGTTGACACAAATTTTATGAACTGTGAAATGCCATACCTGGAAAATGTCTCGGAAAAAATAGCCTTAATACCACAGCAACAAAAGCAATCCATTTTCCTATTTCACCACTGTAACAGGCAAACAATCATAAAATTATATGGCATTACAGTTCAGGACCTTTGAATGAAACATGATCAATGCCACTAATCAAAGACATGTCTTGGAGGCAAACCCCTCACCGAAAGATGTTGAAAATTAATGATGGCAAGTTCAAAAAGATATAAGGTACTAGGAGTGAAGTCAGCATATTTGTCCGCCAGTTTGTCCGGTCCAGCACTAACAAGTATCTGCATTGTTCATTAATGTGAAAGTAAGATTTTGTCTCTGTGCATAAATGCTAGGTAAAGTAAGATTTTGTATCTGCGCATAAATGCTAGGTATCAGTACATAAATGACAGACTATGCCTTGACTTCAAGATTAATCATGAAGCATAAATTTACCAAGGTGTGTACTTTCTAAATGCTAATATGGGTTTATTTCTAGTTGTTTTTTCAGCAAGAAATGTCAAGCAAAGAATATTTGACACTATTTACAGGAAGACTGGAAAAGGGCAGTGAATAGAAGAGATAAATTAGGAACATAAATTCCGACCCAATTAAGTGGTCAAACTTTCAGTTATTTCAGCTCCAATAAGGATACCATGGAATCTCAGTTTATTTCCGTTGCAACAAAATGGAAAAGCATTATTATATGAAAACTGATTTCACTCTTAAAAATTAAAATCATTGTAGTGAGATCCCTTAGTCATGTGGATGCCAGTAATGAAACAATTTCATCATGATAGTTCTAATTTCAACATTTTTAAACATGTATAGAGTTATTGAATCACAGTCATGAGACTGTTGGGAGTACATTTGAACATCGAAGTGTAAAAATTATCAATGTCTCATCATATAGATATAAATGGTCAAATTTATGGTAGTTTATGGAAAGAGGAAGCAAATGTAGCGTTGAACTGCAAACCAAGGTGGGGAGGGGATTCAGAGAGAAAAGAAAGGGACTACATCTACTAAGTTGTCTCAGTCAAACTTCTGGAAAGAATAATGGGTTAAACAGATCTCCTCAATAAGGTTTTCACAAAACAGTGGATCTAAAGAAATTCAGTATTACCAAAATATATGTTCTTCTACAGTAATAGGAATAACACATGGAGATATTCTGAGGTTTGTATCCTATAGGATGTTAACATTACTACATTTTATCTATGTAGTATGAAGCAGTGTTGCCAGACTCTTTTCTGACTCCCGAGTCTTGCCAAGTATCGCCAAGTCACTGCTGAAAAGAGTCACTCTTAGAGACTCTTCTGTCATACTCCCGCTCACCAGACTCCTCTGAAACTCGCCAGATCATATTTTGAGTATTTTTTCTCTTTGCAGAGTCTGAAAACAGTCTTCCTGAGTCTGCCGAGTCTTCTTGAGTCACAGGCCAGTGAGTCTTAAAAGAGTCCGAGTCTGACAACATTGGTATGAAGGAAAAGGATCAAGTAAATATTGAGGTTCCTCTCTCTTTGCAGACACCTTATTTGTTTTTCTAAGTATTTTACAGAAACACACTGACATGAAGGGGAAAGAAATGTTCAAGACAGAAAAAGGAAACAGTGCAACTCTAATTTGTCAAGAATGTATTTCGCAAAAGAATATTTGGTTAAGTGGAAAGTAGCTCATACATAGTTCCTGAAAACACTAAAGGACGAGAAAAAAAGGTACAAAAAATGTTTTTCTGATATAAATAGCTTGGACTCAAGAAAGACTTCATGTTCCATCAGAGAATGTCATGGTTGTACAACTGGGAGGAAGAGTTATTAGGCAGCCCAAGTATTCAGCTAAATCATCTAGATTTGATTTCAAATGTTATTATAATACATAGCTAAACAATGTCTGTACTTGGGGTTTCTTATTATGATCCCAATGTCATAAGGCAGAACTAATTATGACATTTCTAATTGCTTTCCACAGTCGATGATAATCCTACCCTGATGCCATTAAGACTCCTCGCATTATGTCAAGGCCTTGTGATTGCAGCATATCTGTCACATATCCAGTCTTCTTGGTAAGCACAGGAATGTGAAGCAATGTTGTCAGACTCAGAGTCTTTTAAGACTCAGCTGGTCTGTGAATCAGGAAGACTCAGCAGGCTCTTTTCAGACTCGGCAAAGAGAAACAATACTCAAAATATGATCTGGCGAGTTTCAGAGGAGTCTGGAGAGTGGGGAGTTTGACAGAAGAGTCTCTAGGAGTGACTCTTTTCAATGGTGACTCAGCAAGACTCGGGAATCCAAAAAGTGTCTAACAACACTGATGTGAAGCCTCAAATTAGATTTTGTTTTGATCACAATCTGCTAGAAACTAGCATTTTATTTTATTTGAAAAACCATTTCAGTATACTGCTTTTCTCTGAAGCTTCAGCTTTCTTTTATTGATTTAACTTTGATTTGTTAAGGTCAAGAAACTACTTGTTAGCTAATTTTCATCTCCTGGAATCCTAGATCCATTTAGTATTCTTTGTTTCAAATTAGGAACCAAACCCCCCAAAAAGGTTCCCTCTTGGACGTATCTTGTATAAAATTTTGAAGTTCTCTAAACAATACCTCTAATAAGGGTCATATTTGAGATGAGTTTATGCCCACACACTCTAAAAACCACCTTGAGCTTCATCATTTGTATTCAAGAACCTTTCATCTTTAGAGAAGCATTAGGCATAAGTCCTACATTTACAAGGATAGAGATGCCATTTATAAGAAAGTAGTAGATGTCCCAACATGGAATATTAATCTAAGGGGTTGGGATGTAAAAGCTGGGGCTGTTGGACAGAGAGAACCTGCATATTCACCAGGTACTCACCCTCACTGAAGGAGCTTTAAGATTGGTTGGATAGATTTGGTAGCTATACCTATCTTTGTTCCAAAGAATATTTAGTATTCTTGAAGAGAAGGAATGGAGGAAGGAACCTCGATGTTTGATAATATTGGATTAACACTGAAAGAATGGTACCTTGAATTTGATCCAGCAACTAAGGAACTGTTGTAATACCACATCGCGGTGCCACTTATGAATCTCTGGATTAAATTTTTGAATTATGAAATCCTTGACTGAATTGGCAATTCTATTGGCAGATTTGTTTCTGTCAAAGAAATATACAAGGTTGCAGCTATGATGACCTTCACCAGAATCTACATTGATATTGATCTTAGCAAGGGTTTCCCATAAGAAATGTACCTCTAAAACAAACTCTTTCTATGGAACCAGATTCTGGATTGCCAAAATATGATATTTAGGGGCAGGATTCATGAGGATCGTGGGCATGTGGTAAGACATTGTTCAAAGAAGATGAATCGGCGAAAAGCACAGAGCATTGGTAATTTTTTCAAAGGGTTAGTAGAGCAAAGAAAGGCCTAGCATAGGGTGTCAAAATCAGAGAAAGATTAGTACCCATTATCTCCAATAAATGACAGTGAAGAAGTTAAAAGGAATGTATATTGTAAATAACAATCCAGGAAAGAACCAGAAAGTAAGTCCAGGAATTCATTATGAAGTGAAAGGAATTAACCGGGCTAAATAAAAGGCAAAGCGACTAATAAAAATGATGATTGAAGGCCGAGCATGCAAGTAGGCAGGATAGTTCATGTCATTGGGCCACTGCTATCCGAGAACTTTGAGAGAGAAGTGGTATAAAGTTAGATAAAAGAGCAAGGTAAGTTGGAGGATGAACAATAAAAAACAAGTCCACCTCTGGTGGAACAGAATCATTGGGCAGTAAAAATCATGATTAGACAAAATGTGCCTTCAAAGTTCAAACGAAATAAGTAGAAGAATAAGAAGACTAGATATGGAAAGGCTTATGGAGAAACTGGATAATATCTGTGTTGGTTGTCAAAGGTCGGGTTATATATATATATATATATATATTCCAAGGAAAACCTTGTAGGGAAACCCAAGAGATGTTTCCCCATATTCATCGATGGCATCCCTAGTAAACCTATCAGTGTACACTGTAGACTAGTGCACCTCACCCAGGGGGATTCAAACTGGGCACCTGCCAGCATGGAACTAGCCAAATGCCCAGCAACATTGGCAACAACTGGTTGAGATAATCACTTGAGCTATGGTTACATAATAAATTATGTGGCTAGTTGTTTGTATTTTATTTCATGTCATGTAACCTCTGAGCTACTCTTTGTGGGAGACATGCCTTGAATATCAGCAAGGAGTACTATCCCAAAATAGTGGGCACAATTTCCGGCATAGCCCCTTTGGTGACATACTGATGGAATTGAAGCCAGGTGAAAGTATTGGTTCATTTTGATGGAATAGATATCCCTCACTTGTGGCTTCCAAACTGAACCCATCTTCATTGGTCTTTTGAGCTGTGATGTAGGTAACAGTAGATATCCTTTTAATTAGACCAACAGTGATTTTCCCTGATGGATTAGGAGGCATTTCCTAGCATACCAACACTCCTGTTGCTTAGTCCTAACTAAAATCAGTGGAAAAAGAAAAATAAATAAAAAAACAAAAGAAGGGAACACAAATAGACCCCACTTCTCTCCCCCCCAACCACAGTGTCACCTATCCCTTAATGGGTTACCCCTCCCCCCACTTCTCTGCCCCCACAACTACGGTGCCACATATCCCTCATCTATCCCTAAATGGGTCCCCCTTCTTAGTTTTCTCTCCACGGAGCCTTGTTTGTAAGTAGACCAAAAAAATTGCAGCAGTTTGAGTATACTGGATAAATATTAAATTCCAATAATCGATGAACAAATACCCACTATGATTTTAAGGGAGGCTAATATTTTTGCAAGTTTGCAGGTGGGTGAGAAACAATTTTCAAAGTGCTTTAGAGGAGGGACAACCCATTCTACTTCGAATTTTTGGTCTCATTCTTCCAAATGACCTCATGTTCTTCAGTTGGTAACAGTGTTCATGACCATGGGTCACATGGTGGGGGGAATGCTAGTCCTTACCATGGCCATGGAAGGGAAATCTGAAAGACAATCTCATTGACTCGCCAATATGGATGTATGTAGTATGTACAAAACATTAGACCACACAATAGTAAGGGAATAGTCGAGAGTTAGAAATGGCAATCCTAAGTTTACCACATTGTTGTCACTAGGCCATATATCTAACTGCAATCCCATTTGCTCAATGAAAGTGGGTTGGAGTTAAAAATTGCAGTCGACATCTCAAAGAGCAATCCTCTTCTAGGCAAGGAAGACCAACATCATCACAATTTTGTCTTATCGTTGAAGAGTCTTATGAATTTAAACACAGAGCCATTGGACAAGTTACTTGATATTAAAAGCAGAGAAGATGTTCACAGTTGCCTTGCATGTTACATATTTGCTTATATCATTCCATTTAATGTTGTTCACTCAGTATATTGGCATGATAATGATGTGCACAAGCAATGACTCTCCGAAGGGCAACAACAGCCCTTGTTTGATAAAGTCCGCATCACACCACCATCTTAAGAAAAGAGGAGCAAATTATTGAAATATTTTTGGAATTTGTTTGCTTCAAATGGAATACTACTAATCTTTATTTGTTAAGATGGTTGGACTGACATAGTTAATAAGCCATTAGTCAATGTGATTGTATGTCTCCTTCAAGGCCACATTCCTTGAAGGGCATTTGATGCCCCTGGCAAGGAAAACACTTGATGGATAACAAATACTCAAAGTTACCAGACTTGACTTGGAGAATGATTCCGCAAAGTAGAAGAGTAAGAGTAGACTCAAACTCGCGAGTTGACTTCAGAAATTAAAATAATATCAAATACATTAAATGTCGGTTTAAAATATATTTTTCATTAATATGAAAGTTTACAATTTCCATATGATGCAAATTTCCGATAATATATGATACTACATACAACATAATGCCATGGACTCTGGACAAGGGACAATTCTTTGGTTGTCTATTGTGAAATCAGATCAGAAAAACAAGCAAAATGAGTGCTTATGTTTTTCAATATCTTTCGGAGACAGACGACCAACTCTGACTCGTGAGTCACCATGTCAATATGCCTTGCATCTGACATGCAAATAGAAATTGCGTTATGACAACGGACCAAGTTAGACTCGGAAGAGCTGTCTCAACTTCGTTTCCTCAAAAGAATGGAGTCAAACTTGAGGGTCAACTCGGACTAGGAAGTGTCTTGTAATTGACACAACTGAGATGGTTGGGATGTCTAATGCGGTACAGGGCATAATAGGCAATACAAATTAGCAAGATCATTCCCTCGAAGAAGGTATGATTACATCGTTTGGACCCCATGTGAGTTTTGCAGTCTAAATCTTGCTTTAAAAGAAACTGCCCTGGAAGTTAAATGTATATATGAGCTTTGTGACAGAGGGATGAAAATGCAGCTATTTGATATAGATGGTGCCTATAATCGGAGATGTTTATGATTGTGACATCAACAGGGAATGATGTGGAAATCTGATTTGCAGTTCAAGCAGAAATCGTTAAACTGTTTGTATTTGACTCTGTAGATTTACCCCCAATTTGCCTACATGGATATATCATTTGAATAGTGAGAAACAAATCTTTCCCTAAACAGATTCTATCACATGCAATCAATATTTAATTACTTGAGCGGACCCATTATCTTCATTTGCTTTCTCAGAATCTTACAATTAAAGGAAACCCACATCTCGAATACTGTGATATGGTAGTCAATACCCATTTTGCATTTCAATACACAGGAATCATCAGATAAGGAAACTAACAAACCAGGAGTATACAGTTAACCACATGATACCCAAGTTGTTTAGACTAATAATATGGGCAACTCTCATCCCTAGATGCAACTTTGAAACCAAGGTCTTAAAGAATTGGAAAAATGCAGTATCATTTTCGAGATAAGCAGGGATGATCTAACTCTGCCTAACAGATGTAAAGATATCCCATCTCAAGATCTGCCCATAAGTATTGTATTTGGCCACATTGATGTACACTGCACTAGAAAGACAAAATGCTAAGCACACAAGTAGACTTACAGCAAGCAGGTTGCGATCCAGTGGTTAAATCAAAGTTCTTTCAGTGCTCAGACCCTGGACATGTTGCCTACAAAATTAATCACTGCATTGGGCTAGACCTATACCTGATAAAAGTCCTAACAACTTTGACAGCTTATGGATACAAAGAGTCTTTATAGATAAGGTCTAGGTCTAGCGCAAGTCTTGGGTGAATTTGACAGAAGAGATAACCTTCAGTCAAATACAAGGGTTAAGTAAATTTGACAAAGAGATACCTATACTGCTGGATCTTGGCATTCAGACATCAGAAAGGAAGAACCCACTTAGTTAACAAAAGGTCATTTACCAAAAAATGAACAAAAGAGAAAAAAGTAGTACTCACATGGCGGCAATAGTTGCAAGCCATTGCAGCAAGCTAGTGAGGAGGCCTGTTCCAAGCAACCCCACAGTGTGGTTTGCCAGCTTGCGCATAGCCACCCCAACTTCCTGGAAATCAGACCTGAGATCAGATGTGCTCACATCATCGCTTGTCTTCATTTCCAGCAATCCAAATTTCCCCATTATGATTGTTAATGGATCCGTTCTTTCTCAGACTTCAGCTAAACAATCCCTGATGCTTGTGGGTTCTCACAATTTAAACTCAATAATCACTGCTGAATCGACTCTCCCAACGAGCAGTGTATCGAAAATTGCAACCTGTCATGTGTCGACTCGTAATGAATTTTGGGTCCGTTCTGGCAGATTGCATGAGGCGCTGACAGCTCACAGGCCATGTGGCCGACTATAAGGGGGACAGACAATGGATTTTGTAATTATCGTAACCGAATCTAGATTGCGTGCGATAAGGGGCACCCCGATCTAGATTTCTATGTAGAATCTAGAAAGCGATTTGCGCGAGTTATGGTCTTCATGGGTTGATTTATTGCAGCCGATGGTACTTCTGGAATGTTGTTGTTGTTGTGGCGCGCTGTCATGATCGTGAATTTGCATTAAAATACTGTATAAGACCTCTGCTGACCTTATCTGAGACTCATTTTCCTGGTCATGGTTTCAATGGATTCCGTGTGTTTTAAGTTTTGTAGACGTTCTACGTGGCATCTAAAATTATGATGAGTAATGAGTGTAATTATGAGAAAATCCATGATTTAGTTGGGATCAGGTAGAAGTCTATGACTAAAAATTATGTATTATACATCAATTTTATTTTACTCGCTTTTCAAAAGTCGAGACATTGAAAGGGAATCTTTTCATCTGATGTAAGCATTTTTGGAATTGGGTAATAATAATAGAGAAATTATATTATTATAATTTCTCCATTAATAGAGAAATTATAATAACCCCTCTCACCCTCTATAAGAGAGTAGAGGGTGGGAGAGGGGCATCAATAGAGAAATTATATTAATAGAATATTAACTCCATCAATAGAGAAATTATATTAATAGAATATTAATATAATTTCTCTATTGATGCCTCCCTCCCACCCTCTAAAGTCAATGTTTTAATTGAAGATATCCAATTGACCTTTGATCATATGGATACTTATCCATATGATCAATATGGATTAATGTATGACTTTGAGTCTTATTGAATACCATGTGTAAGAAGTTGTTTTGGATTAATGTATGATTTTGAGTCTTATTGAATACAATGTGTGAGAAGTTGTTTTGAAATGTTTAATGGACATTTTACTTGATATTTTAGAGCTTCAATTGTTTTTTATGATGGGTAGAGTGTTTATTCAAAATTTAGATGTTTCAAAACAACTTCTGAAATAGTATATACTTGATCTCATACATGATAATTCTAAAAAATCTACTCATTTTGATTATATAAATTAATTTAGAATTTAGCAAAATGGTTAAGGGTATCTTTATATATGCATTAATCTTATATCACTATGATGAGATATATTTATTTTTTATTAGATTTGTTGTAAAAATATATATTTTTTAAAGATTAATTTATTATTTTTCATATTTTTAAAAGATAAGATATGATAAAAGATTCTATGAGATTTTAAAAAGAAAGATAAGATATGATAAAAGATTATATTCAATTTTATTTTATTTGCTATTCAAAAATTAAGATATTTAAGGAGTTTATATATATATAAGATTTTATAACCTTTAGGTGAAGGTTGAGTAAAGAAGTACATTCACCCACAACCAATCAACAATTATGTTAATAGGAAAGACATTACCCCCTGAGAAAAAAAAGCATCTCATTTTCTTAATATAGGAGTATCCTAACATAGGAATGGAATCTTAACAAGAGTTGCAAGGCAACATAGTCCCTGCGTTTGAAAATTGATAATAACAAGGGTTGCATGGCAACGCAATCCCTGCCGAATTAGTTAATAAATACATGTTGAACAGCATAGATACATTTAACTCCAGATTTAATAAGGATGCCGAGTTAGTGGAGAAATACATGTTGAACAACATAGATACATTTAATCAGCATAGATATATATAGATACATTTAATCAGCATAGATACATTTAACTACAAAGGTATACTAACTCATATTGTATTAAAGTAACCCCATTTGCACAAGTAGAGGCTCAAACATCACTCGTTAGCCAATGCACAATAGAACAGTTACAGATATCAAAACCAAGATTACAAACTAACGGTTTATACCAACAAAAGTAAAAGTCAGTCCCCTTACAAACTAACGGTTTATACCAACAAAAGTAAAAGTCAGTCCCCTATATACTATGTATGCAAGATAGCCAAGCCAAGCCCCCAACCTATTACAACCAACTATCATCTTTAGTTCCAAATCCATCCCTCAAAAGTTGAGCTTCAGAGTAGGAAACGATGGCAATCACAAGAGAACAATATCAGTCAGAATCATAACTATCTACCTTATCTTCACTTTCGTGAGTGATTTCGATCGACTTGTATTCCTTCCTTTCCGATTCCCTGTAGATTGCGTTTTTAATCTTCTCGACAGGCACAATGGGGAGGCAGGCAGCCACTCGGTACTCCCCATCAGACAAATATTGAACCCCATTATTATACTTCTCAATACAATAAGCACTTGGTGGAATTAGTTAGTGCCTCTACAACCCGGGGAACCAAAGGAAACTGACGAAGCTTGTACCAAGCCAACAGGCTCCATTTCTCTGCAACAGTCTCATACTTGTTATACAAGTTCTTGGCCAAGGGTTCAGATTTGGCATACAAAATCTTCGCAACTTCCTTGATCTTTTCCACTGCCCCGACTTGTCGAACTTCAGTCACGACAGACTTGGCAACTTCTGGTGCCTTTTTTTGCAGCCCCATAAATTTCACAAGTCCGTGATTTCAGTGCTAGGGGCACACAACTGTCAAGCTTATCGATCACATTACCCACCTTTACAAAACCAAGAAGAAAACTAATTACAGGCAGCTCGGATTGAAGAAGGAATCCAAATGAAACAATATCGTTTTCTTTTTCTAGCTAATTTAATGACAGCCAAATGAAACCCTACACATTTCTTATGGTAGATTTAATGACGAAGAACTCAAATGAAAATCTAGATCTTTTTTGGCAATTTAATGACAAAGAAGCCAAATATTACCCTAGATATTCTTGTTCTAGTGTAAAATTGGGATCGAAGCTAATTGAATAAGCCAAAGTAAAATCTAAAGAAAATAAATTGTTGTTTCATGGTTAGAAGGAAAAGGCAACCGACATACCTTTTTATCTACGAATTGCAGAATCTCCAAAGGCTTTCCTTTGACCTTCTGATAGACGGGGTTAACAAAAAAACTTAACAGCTCCCTCCATAGCAAAAACTCCCTATTTTAGAGGCAACTCCCTATTTTAGAGGCCCCAAATTCTCTCTGGCGTACCCGTAGATACTAGAAAGACGAGCCATCGCCTTCTGAGCGACATCATGGAAAAATCCAAGGTATATGAACCCCTTCTCCCCGTCATTCTACATGGCCAAGAGATCCATCAGCTATCACAATGAATAATATCTACATGGCACTGTATTCAACTAAAAAAATGCATACAAAATATGTGAAAAAAGAAATTGCTAAGCTTCCCAAAACCTAGTGATTTGACTGAGACGACATGGCGGTATCACGAAACAGAAACAGAGAATCCGATCGTAATCTTTCTTGTGGTTTGTAAGGCGTGTAATGAAGATCTCTGCTACTACGATGTAATGCTCTCCGATGAAAGGGTTCCGGATGCGCAACTGCCATAGTTCTGCACGAATATAACCGAATGTTGGGTGCCACCTGCCTGATCTAATAAAGAGAGGCTGAATTGAACCGCAAAAGGTAAAGCTAGTTTGAAGGAAAGTAAAAAATAAAATTTCAAATCCTTTAAAGTTCAAGCATAATAATTATTTTTGGCGGAGCCACTGTGCTATTACTATTTTCAACAACAAACTTTGAACGGTCTCTAGACTCAATGATCGCTCTAGAACCACGCGGATCATGGTTATTCCGTTCAAATACAACTACTTCACTAATCAGATTCAGGCTGAGAACTATCCGCATACCGGTCAAAGCACATTTAAAGGAAAATTCAAACAAAGGCTTTTCCTGGAAGATTTTGAGAAGAAAATTTACCTGAAACTCCAAGATCATAGCCAAAAAGTGAACCTCCTATAGAAGCAACTATGCATGCCAATATCACATATGCAGTAATATTCCCTTCATAGAGCTCAGCCCTGCCTTGCTTCAGCCCGCTGACCGCCATGCCCCCCGCCATGTTTCCTTATTTCAATCTCCCCTGCTCTGTGTCCAAAACTCAAACTCAAACAAGCTTAGGCCATGGATTCCAAATTGCCTAAAATCTTAAATAAAATTACACATTGCATGCAGTGATCCATCCACATCTCCCAGTTCTTATCCATCCGACTATAATGTTAGTCAAGTCTGATAAGGATTCCACCCCAAATTCCGCCAAATCGCATCAGCCATTATTGACTTCCCTCGAAAAAGGAACGACAAAGACACAAATTTTCAATGCCAATAAAACAAGAAAATACAGATTGAAGGAGAAAGACATACAAAGGTATTCACAAGGGTAAATTTTGTTAATTGCAGTTGAACCAAGAAGGAAGGCGTTGTTTGTTGCTTGTGTGTGAAGACAAATGTGAAGTGACGCAAACACCGGGTGAGACTTCGAGAATCACTCCATGACATGAACATCCCCGTGATGATGACTTGATGTCGCTGTAAAGCATCCCAAGATTTGCTGAACCACATTACCAACAACGTTATTGATTAGAGCCATATTAATATCACTTACTTGAATTTTCAATCCAGAAGAACCTGAAACACACAATGAATCTACAAAGACAAAGTTCTTTGTAAGTTTGTACCTGTGCTGTACATGCATTGGCTTTGAGGCCTTATAAATCTCTCGGAGATAATGTAGTCCCAAGCTCTTCTCATAGCTGGAACAACTGCCAAAACTCGATTCTTCCATCCAATCTCACCTGCATCCTCTTTATTTAATCACAGTAATCCAAGAAGCTTGGTCATGGAGGAACTGCCAGACCATAAGATATTGCAGAAGAAAAGGCAAGGTGAGGCAGTGAATTAACTGGAGAGACAACAGCCTTGCTTGCAGAATGTAAGAATGCAATGTAGATATAGATGGATATGGTGGCTTAAACTTGGATTGCTTAACATGTATCCATTTAAAATCATACAACCTTCTCCTATTTCAAAGGTCGATACTCAAGTTGTGGCATGAAATTGTTAATTCTCTTACCATATGTTGATATCAGATCTCCTTTGGCTTCATTTATATATTTCCAAGATCTCTTCATCTTCTTAAGCTTAGCTTGAAAATTCCTTAAATATGAATATTTTTTCTGAAAAATTATCTTTCAATATATTTTTTAATCTAAAATATATTTACAAAACCAACTCTATAAAGAACCCCTTATGGTAATAACAAATTTAAGTAACCTTAACTATTGAAAAGAATTTTGCAAGCATTCCATAGTGCTTCACTAGTTTAAAAGTGGTGTTTCCAATATTCTTTAATTCCACTTAATCTAAGAAGTTTCCATCAATTTATGGAGCCCTTCTAATGAATTGTCATTACATTATGGACAAATGACCTCTAAGTTAGGAATAGAATACCCTAAATGGAAGTTGTCACCTGAACAATATGTTCTCTCTTATCCAACAATCCTCTCTAGTCAACATAATTTTCAGACTTGGACCCCTTCTACATAAGGATTTAAAGATCTTCAACGTTCCTCCCTAGTCAACTGGATTTCCAAACTTGGATCCTCTCCACATGGTGTTTCAACTTTTTACAAAGATTATGCCTCCCACCTCCTCCAAGCTTCGTGCTTGAGAGAATCTTTCTTTAGCTATCTAACCATTTTTTTATTTGTAATTCAATGAGTCTCATGTGTAGTTTAGTTGGTTAGTCATAAAGAAGTGAAACTCTTCTGCATACTCAATACCTGCTAACTTCATTCAAAGTATCAACATATCAATTATGGCATTTAACTTCATTCAAACCATCTACATATCAATGATGACATTTTATTTGATAGCACAATATTTCAAAATAGCAATCAATCTAACACTTACAATTCATCATATAAATTCAGAGGGAGGATTCTCAATACATTTACTTACAAAATGTATAAAAATATATCAAGTTGTGTCAGCTTAATGTACTTTTTCTTCTCTCTCCACTCAGCTCCCATCTATCACAAGATCTCTAAACTATCCATATAGATACAAATTTCTGGCCAGTCTCTTCATCATCACTGCAGCAATCCTTTTCCAGTGTTCAATATTTAGTTCATGCACCTTTTTTTAAAGAAAGATTGTATTCAATTGACAAAAACAGAACACAATACTCATACAGTGATTCAAGTGCCAAAGCACCATATTTTTACTTCAGAATCCATTATCTGCTCCTGCCTAGGCAAATTCAACCAGCAGTGTTGCAACTGGCTCTTAGGATTGCCCAGGCACCGTCCCTCATCTCTTCCAAGTTTTCAATCACCTTAATATAAGTTTTTTCATAACTTTACCTCACCCCAAAATTGCTAAAAGAAAATAAGTAACTGTTCATCCTGGATAGAACTTCTCTCTTGTTTTCATTCTTCTTTTATGTCAGTCTTTTCCATTTACTGATCAGCAAAACAGTCTATATGATTATGCTCTATAAAAATTAAGGCATGAGTTGAAAGGATCACAAATTTTCAATTGCTAGAAACTACAAAACGTAAACTAACTTCTGCGTTTCCTGGCAGACGAAGGAAATGCTGCTGCATTAAGGATGCCTTGATTTTCCAGACATGCATATCACTAAATAAGGAAACGTGAAATACAATAATTACAAATAATTTCTACAAAGGTGTGAATTGATAGTTGAAATGAAAGTAGAATGACTCCTTAAGCACAAAACTATATACATGGAATTCCAGTTTATATTCCAGCAGGTTACAGCGCATTTTTTCCTGAAATAAACGGCATGAAGATTTTATCTATTTGTTGTGAAGAGTAACTACTCTATTGTATGTTTTATTCAATTAATGTTTGTGAGCAGCAACTTCCAAGTAATGTTAATTCTTTGCTTGTATTTCCCACAGGTTTCTGCATTGCAATTTTTCTGCAATGATATGCACAAAGGTTATAAGATCATGCCATGTCTTGCACTCAGGAGCAAGCCAATTATCTTTTGGTGCACCTTGTCAGTTTTCAAGCTTGGAAACATCATGGGGTGAAGCAAATAAGGTCTCAGACTGTTTGGTGTCCTGGAACCGTGAGAAATCCCAGTAAACTAATCCAGCAGTAAAGAAGCTAACAAACCATGAATTATTGTAGAGAATTAGAAAAGAAGGTGAACTCATATTTAACAAGCCAACAGTATGAAGAAATCCTGGACTGACAGGTGCCATACCAACCAATAACGAAGCTAAGGCACTGAATTTGTATCCTTGGTAGTACCAATACCGCCCATGGGGACTACAAGAGTATAGAGCATCAATATCTAAAACACGGCGTCTAATAATGAAATAGTCCACCAGAATGATGCCTCCAATGGGGCCTAACAGAGCAGAGTATCCAATCAACCAAGTATAAATGAAGCTCTCACTGGATTGAAGCAGCCTCCACAGCTGGCAAATGATTCCCAGAATAGCTGCCAGCAATGTGCCCCGTTTGAAAGTAAACCAAGAAGGGCTGAAGTTCACCAACGCATTTGTAGGGGCCACTACATTGGCTGCTATATTTGTTGTCAGTGTTGCCAGGGAAACCCCAAAATGGATAGTGAAATCGGCACAATACCACCAATTTGTCCAAGAACTTCAATGGGATTTGAGATTACACGCCCAAAAATTACTTCAGTAGAGGAAGTTACAGCCAGACCTAAAAATGTAATGCTCCCATGAAAACAGGGAGACCTACTTGTCCAACAATCTGATCTGCTTCGCTCTTGGCATGCCTGGTGAAATCTGAAATGAAAAAAATGGGAGGAGAAATGAATACTTTTCACCAGGGGAATGCAATATGGTTGTTTCATGATGCAAATAGAATTAGATGTCGTCTCTACTGATATTTAAAGAGAAGTTATGAAGAGAGCTAATTACAGAAGTAAACTGCCTCCTTGAAAGGTAAGATTTTTGGTATCTTGGCATCCCTCTATGCTTTTCATTGAAACCAATTTTACTGTATGAATACAATATATGGTGTTGTAACATGTGTATACCATAAAAACACAATGATCAATTAAATATTGAAAGCTCCTAGTGCTACAGCATCCCTATATTCTTTCCATTGAAGACATTTTTGACCAAATGCAGCATACTTGTATTTACTGCAAGGAAAAAAGGATAAGAAACTGAAAAGGTCAGTCATTCATACATTGGTTAAAGAAAGAGGTCACTTTTGGAGACAGACGGATGATTAGAAAGGCCAGTAGAAACATCTGAGACACATAAGATTGATAGGCATTTCCTTCTTGTGCAGAAGGCAATGTCAGGCTACTTTTAATGGACAATCCACCCTCTCCACACGGTGAATTTAGAGTGTTCAAATCTGATCTAGCAATACAGTTTTCAGCCAGGATAGACTTATTCAGAAAAGATATCGACTCTCTTCAAATTGGTGCAAAATTGGATATGTTGGTGGTCCTTGCCTATGTAGGAAGTGGTAATCTGCATGTGCATATCTTGGCCGGTTGATATATGATGTACTATTTTATGGGCAAAGGAATCAAAAAATCATGATTGTTGATACAATTGCAATTTTACAGTGTTCAAATTGGTGTCGGAATGTATAAATTTATTTAGCTTTCTCAAAAATCCAAAGACATTCAATTGGATATATATGTTGAACCACTGAAATCTGCCATTCCAACTATTTTATTTAAATTTCTAACAGGTTTTTGAAAACATGTTCTTAAAAATAAAAAAGTAGAATGTTTTAGACTGTGTTGTGTGAAATATACAAACGTAGAATGTTTAGACTAAGTCCTATTTTATGTGTTGTGTAAAATATAGTAAATACTAAATACCATGCATTTTTAAAACACTCCCCCAAAGGACTAGGTTAGGATGAGTGATATTTATTTGGATCTCCTTGAATCAATTCCCCAAATTCTGTGTGGATCTTATATTGCATTCATGTCGTTCATCTGCTACTGGATACCACAAATACCCAAAATTGCATAAACATTTTATATTCAGCTCATCTCAGCTTTCTATAGCAGATGCAACAAGGGATATTATGTTGATAGTAAAACCCATCATGGTAAATATACAAGGAATGTGAAGCCAATATGTACAGAGACACTGCAGATCCCCAAGTGTAATCACGCAGCACATTATATGGGTTACAAGAGAAAGTGGGGAAAAGACTTACCAGGTATGTTAAGAGCCAAAGTAGCCCAGAAGCCAATATTGGCTGTAAGTGACGGAAAGAAGACAGACCAGAACTTGCCCTGCCGAGCACCTCCCTTACCGAACTGTGATGCCATGGAAAGCATAGGACCAAACCCACCTACATTCACGTAGGCCCATAACAGTAGGCCCCAGAAAGTACAATCAAGATTGGAGCAGAGTAGTTCTCCAGCTTCCTGATGCTTTCCATCCCATTCCACATGATTACTACCTGCAAAAACCAGAAAGCCAAGAAGCATGAAAATTCAGGAACACTAGTTCCGAGCCATGGAATGAATTGACCTGTTATCTTCCCTTTCAGCAGGGCATTGAGGAGCACAAATATGGCTTCACCGCCGATCCACGTCTCAATGCCAAACCACCCACATGGCACCAATCCTATCAGGATTGTGGGTACATGAGCCCCTCTGATCCCAAATGAAGCTCTAGACAAAACAGGGAATGAAATCCCGTACTTTGTGCCCGGGTGCCCTGTCAAGATCAATGGAAAGAGAAGCAACACATTGCCTGTCATTACAGTTGCAATTCCCTGCCACCATGCCATGCCCATCTCCACAAGGCTTCCTGCCATGTAATATGAGGGCACACCCACTACAAGACCAATCCAAAGACTAGCCATTTCCCATCTAGAGAAGCTCCTTTCCTTCAGAGATGTGGGCCTTAAATCTTCATTGATAAGGCTTGGGTCAGGATTCAATGGGACTGCAGCAGATACTGGCTCTAACAATGCCTGCGCAACACTACAGGTTCTTCTTTTCACTCTGGATTCACCTACTAGCAGAGAGTCTCGAGATCGATCTTCCGAAGAATTGTACATGATTGACGGTGTCTTTAAGCTACTACTGAAGGACAGGCATGTGTGATTCTTGCTCAGTTTCAGCTGCTGGTTCTGCCACTGCTTTTGATTGAAATTACCACTGCCAGAAACTGGCTTGAAAAAACTACAACGAGCATTCATGAGTTGGGCTATTTGATATTGCATGACTAATAATTGAAAGAGTGTGACTGGGGACGACGACAAGCTTACTAATCTGCAGCTTCTCCAAGAAGAAAATGTCGTACCTGCACTCAGCAGTTTTGGACAAGTAGCTATTTCTCAGGACGACCAACAACGTTCGAATTTAGAATCTAAGTTACCTTTCCCTGAATTTAACTGGGTATCTGCTAGATGAATTTACTCGGATAGTCGATAACTCCGAGAGAGGATAAGATTCAGCCTGGGCAGCCAACTTGGTGGCACAAATATGGATCATGTTGTTGTGTCTAGGTGTAGGAATGTTATGACCACAGTACAATTGGCCCTTCCCTCTCTGCTTTGCTGTGTGAAATTGTCAAATCTATTAATAGTGTTTACATTGAAAGACATGAAGCCTGCAATAACACATCAAACATATCAGCCAATCAAATTTGAGAAAAAATATATTATTTTATTATTAAAAATATATATTTTTATTTCCTATGTTACACATTGATATAAAACAAAAATCTAAAGTCAACTATAAACTAATAGAGAGTCAATGAGCAACTCATAGCTATAGTCCCAAGCCTTCCGGAGGGACTAATAATGATTTAAAACCTTATATGCATAATTAAGTTTATTATTTAAAATTTATTACTAAAAGTTAGTGAAAATAATTATCAATATTAATATTTTTATTATAATCATAATTGATTATTAAGTTAGTAAAATTAATTGTTCCCGCTAATATTTTATTATAATTATTATTGATTATTATTATAACTATATTTAATATCATTATAATATAATATTAATATTAATATTCATTAGTGCAATTAATATTTGGCTCATGGAATTATAGCATTGAGAAAAGGATTATTGGGGATGGAAGCCATTATTGGCTTGGAAAACAATTGTAAATCAGTTGATCTTTGGAGTTGGGATAAGAAGAAACTCCTCTTTGAGACTCTTGTTACACTTGTTATTCTTTATGGTTGTGAAGTCTGGGGCTATAGTATCACTCGTGAATCCTGGAGAAAGATAGAGCAAATACAAAAGAATTTTATAACCTATAATCTCAAAATTAAAGGAAATACGCCCTATCTCATCCTCCTCGTAGAAACAAGTCTCTCCCCCATTGAGAGCATGGCTATGACTAGATACCTAATATATAAGAATAAGTTAAACAACATGGAAGGCAGGAGGCTACCTAAAATTGCTTCAAAATCAAGTCATAACCACCATCGACTCAAGCGAGGATGGCATAAAGACGCCCGGTCTTGGCTAAACTATTGGAGAATCATGGAAGAAACCATTTTGCAGAATAAAGATGCTATTAAAAAAAACGTCAAATCTTAGCTAAACGCCTGCTCTCGCCGACTTTTTGTCGATGCCGACTTTTTCAACACTGATCTCTATCTCTTCCCCTCAAAAGTAGAACTGGGAGCGCTATTCGATGTGTTGAAGATCATAACCTTGGTTTTACCCAAGTTGTCAATCAACTATCAAAGATCATGGACATTGGAAAGGGCATCAATCTGACATTGCAAGCCCTCAGGAGAGGGGGGCAAAGGAATCAAGCCATCAATGAAGAGGATCAGAGATATCAACAACAATGTAGAAGACAACGATCACCATCTTGAATATGCTCGTCAAGAAAAGATTCTAGCTCATCAATATAGATCTCAAAGGGAGTGAGCAAAAGGGGACACCCTTACTTGACCCCAATGGTTCTTCAGATGAAATCAGAAAGGTCATGTGATGTATAGAAATGACCAAGGATCGACTCATAGAATCTCATGATGGCAATGAGGAAGGTCTTTGAAATGCCAATGTCATAGAGCCTTTGAAGCAAAGCTTCTCTAAGTACCGTGTCAAAAGCCTTATGAAAATCTACAAACAGCGAATGACTTTTTAAGAGCAATGACGAGCCTCTTCAATAATGGTCTTAAGCATCAAGATGTGGTCAACGATTTGGTACTCTAGGTAGAAGATTGCTTGTCTATTGGCTTTAAGATGCTAGCTCTTAAGCTCATTTGAAAGCCATAGATGAAAAACTATAGCATATAGCTTAGACAATGTATGCCCAATCATGATTGTATGATATTTACTTGGATCTAAGCTAACTCCGAACTTGAAAATCGAGTGGATGATGGGTCATGACCATGTCGAGGGGAAACCAAAGCATATAACATGATTAAACAAATCAATAATGTGTGAGTCAAGAGAGTAATACCATACTTGAAGAACTCATCTTGGAAGCCTTCCTCATCAACTGCCCTCTTAGTGCTCATAACCCTTGCTACTCTCCTACTATCTTGGAAAAAAGATGGCAAGAGTGGGGGGGCGAGGTGATAAGAGTAGGCATAACTTAGATAATGTATGCCCAATCATGATTGTATGATATTTACTTGGATCTGAGCTAACTCTGAACTTGAAAATCGAGTGGATGATGTGTCATGACCATGTCGAGGGGAAACCAAAGCATATAACATGATTAAACAAATCAATAATGTGAGTCAAGAGAGTAATACCATACTTGAAGAACTTAGCTTGGAAGCCTTCCTCATCAACTGCCCTCTTAGTGCTCATAACCCTTGCTACTCTCCTACAATCTCGGAAAAAAGATGGCAAGAGTGGGGGGGCCGAGGTGATAAGAGTAGGAGCCTATGTGGGAACATTATAGAGGACGACCGTATGGGAAACATGGACTGGGGATCTATTGTTAGGGGAGAGGGTGTGATGTTTAAGGAAAAGGATGCTCCAATAGGTTTTTGGGGAGTGATGGAGGGCTGCACAAAGCTTGTGTCTTCTCAGGGAAAGGAAAGCTCATCTTTTACAACAAAGGATGCAGCAATAAGAAAGTCAAAGGAAAGTAAAAGAGGGGGGGTGTGTGTGTAAAAGCAAATCAAAGGTGCTTATGGTGAAGTGTGTATTCTTCATCAAACCAACAATTCTTGGGAAAAAACTAAGAGTAGGGGCGCAAGTGTGCTACCGAATGGAGTACGATATGATTTGAGAGCTACCTCCCCGAGGACCATGGAAAGAATCCCGCATTTGGATGTGGTTGTCTTACTGGACAAGAAATGGTGAAGGGAGGAGCAGCTCTATAAGGCGAGCGGTGTAGGAATGGACATACCCCCTCTCAAAGAAAATAATGGTGCAAGGGGTGGGGAGGGATGGGGGAAGGTGGGGCAAAGGCAAAGAAGGAGAAAGTGAGAATGGTAACGGGTGCATTACATAGAATCGATTCAGCGGGATTTATCTCTAACAAGTAAACATACCATCTTAGACAAAATCTTCGCACCTGCATGTTTATTACTCTTCTTGCATTTTTCCTTCAACAACAAAACACAAAAATTTAGAAATTATCTTGAGAAGGACTCTAGGTCAAGAGGTCC
>SNQJ01S0033981.1:43526-55624 GCA_010110895.2 Picea sitchensis | reverse complement strand
CAATTATGATTATAATAAAAATATTAATATTGATAATTATTTTCACTAACTTTTAGTAATAAATTTTAAATAATAAACTTAATTATGCATATGAGGTTTTAAATCATTATTATTATCAATTTTCAAACCTGCCAAAGGCAGGGACTATGTTGCCTTGCAACTCTGGTTAGTATCGTGGAGAGATGTTTCCACCTTTCCCGGAAGAGCACCTCACTTTTCTTAGTAAAGGTAATCTTTGTACTAAGATGAAATATTTGTGAAAAGTATGGCAATGTCACAATGTTGTTAATTTTTCTATGTTTTTTCTCTTCTCACCAAAATTTGATAACATAAATTTGTAGGAAATCACAATTTTTTATTATTTAAATTGTATGTCTGAATGTAGAAATGGATTCGGTGTTTTGAAAAACTTCTAGAGCACTCGGATTATAAAGATTTAACCACTCAAATATACAGATCCAACAATATCTCACCCAATTTCAAACAAACATTCCTAAAAAATATGCCAAGAAAAAAGAAAAAAACGTAGTACATTTAGATTACAACCAAATGCCTCCCTCTCCAACACTTCAATAATCACTTTTTTTTTTTCAACACTTCAATAATCATTTTTTTTTTCTTTCTCTAAACAAATACAAAAATCTTGAAATTTATCGATCGCTCTCAAAAATCCTAAGGGGTGCACCTTAATGCTAAAAATCGAACCTTTTTTTTCCAAGAGAAAAAATTGCTATTAAAAATATAATATGTTCTCACAACCAGTTACATCCAGAAAACTGAGTTGGTACAACATGCAGGGAGAATCATTCTCCTTCAATTGGACACCCAATTCGAAGGTGAGTAAAGTTACCGTAGAAGAAAAATAAGAGAAACCACAATTCCAAATAAGTAGAGGGGATAGAGAAGAGTAGATTTTTCAAGAAAGTCTGTCAAAAGTAGTGCCATGATAGGAGAAAGAAGCTGATGATGTCGACAGAAAATTGATGGCTCCAGACTTAAAATAATTTGATAGCATGTGAGGGACCCTCATGGTCATCCAACCAATGGGTGTATGTGATCATGCCTACTTGTTTTTGAAGTGTTGTCTTAGATAGTAGGTCCGCTTCCCTATTGAACTCACAGAAAGTATGAGTGAAGATGAGCTTCTTGAAGTGGCATTGGAGAGCTTTGATTCGTTCCATCCAAGCCACGAGGGTGATCGAATAAAGCTTGCCGCTGTGATTCACCCAATCTATGATAACTTTAGAATCACCGATCAGTTGAAGATGATCAATATTAAGCCTCGTGACCAAGTGAAGAGTAGCCCAGGCACCCAATAATTCTGCCCTGGTGTTGGTGCCTGGGCCACAACTGAAGGTCCATCTGTAATGAGATTTACCAATTATTCTAATCATACCACCAACACCATTCAATGCTCCGCTGCGTTGGGTTGCACCATCAAACCACCCTGTAAATATGTTCTCAACAATAGAAGGGTTTATAAAAAAAATTGTTTTCCCCTTAGGTGGATGGATTTCTTTCCAAATCTGATGCAGGCCAAGTGATTTGTGATTTGTATGCAACTGTATTGATAGAAGGAGGTATATTATCAAAGATCGGGTTGTTTCTTTCCATTCAGATGTACCAGATAACCAAGGGAGGTAAGAATTTAAAAGAGCGCTCACTGGATGTCCAATGTGCAAAAAAATCAGAGATGGATATCCCAGTCCATGCATAGGTGAAGTGATATTCATGAGCAATTTTGTTCTAGACTTGTCACGCGAATTGACATTGAATAAATATATGTATCATAGATTCTTCTTCCTTGAATCATAACTAGTTGGGTCCGTTCCAACCTTTCTTTTGCAAATTGTCCCAAGTAGAAATTTTATTATTTTTAGCTAGCCATATGAAGAGTTTTACCTTTAATGGAATTTTTGAAATCCAGAGGTGTTTGCGCCAGCCGGTTGTGGTGGTATTATTTACTGTATTGGAGACTGCAGAGTAAATATTTCTGACAGATATGAGACTCGAACAATCTCCACCTGACCACAAAAGCTGGTCCTCGACGTTGTGTAGATAGATACATGTTCTGGAAAGTTCCTGACATAACCCATCCCATTCCTTTGCCAGATTGGGAGGAAGTGCAAATTCGACACCCGAAATCCAGCCAGCAGTCGGGTGCCCCAATTTGTTATGAACCGATGCTTGAAATAGATAATGTATATGTTTGGAGTTCAAATGAGTGATCAGAGATGGTGACAGGTAAAAAGAAGAGTCGATGCCAAGGATGTCATCCATTCCAATCTTGATGGAGTGGTCGGAGCCAGGCTTCCAGCTGATCCAAGTTTTGATCCAATGGACCAATTTGTTCAGGTTCCTCCACGTTTGAGAAACTGCCCTAGAGTAATTAGGAGCCGAATGGAGCCAAGTCTCAACTGAGATAGAAGGCAGATATTTGTCTTTAATAACCGAGCTCCAGATGCCAGAGGTGGTAAGGACATGCCATAGAGAGTTGGCAGCCAGAGCATGGTTGAAATTGAAAATGTTTATAATGCCCCAACCCCCCTTGTTTTTTGGTTTAGCCAAAGCTTCCCAATTGCAGAGATGTAAATTTTGTTTTTCCTTGTAGCTCGACCAGAGAAAATTATATGTGATGTTTATAAGCTTTTCGAGGACCGATAGGGGAATGGATTCCAATGCCATCGAATACACCGGTTGTCCTTCAAGAGTAGCTTTAATAAGAGTGTATCTACCTCCGATAGTGAGCCATTTGTTGTACCAGATGTTAATTTTTTTTCCACCTTTTGTAGCAGCCAGTCCCAGTCCGATGCCTTATAGTGATTAGCTTTGATGAAATATCCAAGGTAGTGTAAACCCTGTGATAGATGCAAGAAGTTATGTGGAAAAATGGCCATAAGAAGATCTAAATCCTCGTCAAGAATATTAGCATAATGGAAGGTCGATTTGGTCCAATTGATTTGTAGGCCAGTGGGAGAGCAGATAAACTTCAAGAGTCCATCGATTTATTTCCATTCAAGGGGACTGTCATTTGTCATTATAAGGACATCATCATCAAAGAGAAGGTGAAGGATTTTGATCAGCCTAGAGACTTTGATCCCAGTGATTTTGCCTTCTTTCTGGCTTTTTTTGAGTAGGAGACTTAAACCTTCCATAGCCAAGATGAAGAGTAGCGGCGATAGAGGACAAACCTGATGCAAGCCTCTACCACTGTGGAACAAGGAGGAAGGTTCACCATTAACCAACACAACAAATGTAGCACTTGTGACACAACTCATAATCATGGTTATCAAGGAGTGACTGAAACCTAGCCGTGTTAAAATAATTCTAAGATAATCCCAGTCAATGCAATCAAAGGCTTTTTTTAGATCTAGCTTAAGGACAAGGGTGCAATATTTTTTGTGATGAATGTTGTGCAAACATTCTTGAGCTGTGCCAATGGCATCAAGAATTTGATGGCCCTTTAAGAATCCTAGTTGTTCTCTAGACATGAAACGTGAGAGGATGGGTTTGATTCGATTAGCAATAATTTTAGATATGAGCTTGTAGCAAAGGTTGCAAAGAGCAATCGACCTGTAGTCACCAAAAGTAGATGTATGATTTGTTTTGGGGATAAGAGTCAAGAAGGTGGAGTTTAGAGCCCTAGAGATCCTACCATGAAGTCTGGAGTCTTCCACAAGCTCCAAAAGCTCAGGCCCCGCCAAATCGAAAAAATGAAGGTAAAACTCTATGATCCAGCCATCTGGGCACACACTTTTATCCTTTGAGAAGGATTTGAGAGCAACCAGTACCTCTTGAATTGTGCAAGGCTTGTCCAAAAGTAAGGTGTCCTTCATTGTGACAGTGTGAGGGTAGTGTTGTGCCACTGAAACTTGTGTTTGAAGGTGTGCTTGAGCTCTAGCATCATAAAAGGATTTATAATAATAGGTGGTTGTTGTTTTAATCTCTTGTTGTCCACTGTGTTTTGTACCTCTTTCATAAGTGATATCCCAAATGTGTTTTTTGTTCCCGGAGGAGTTGGCAAAGCAATGAATTATTTTTGTATTGAGGTCTCCACATTTGATCCAATTAACTCTACTTCTTTGCCTCCAGAGAGCCTTGTCTGCCAGCAGTATCTTATTCATGTCAGCTTCAAGTTGTTTACAGAGTTGAAGTATGTCCCCTACATGTTCAGACTATGTGTCAAAATGGCGTAGCGCATAAAGCTTGTGTTCCAACTCGTGGAGCTTCTGAAGAGTGCGATTTTTATGCTGTACTTTCCATCTTTTAATACATGATTTTATATATTTCATTTTCAAGATGAAACGTTGCTATATACCCAATCCAAGCTGGAAACAAGGGTCAGTCCACACAACATTGACAATGGCAGTAAATTCTGGTTCAATAAGCCAACATGAGTTAATCTTGAATGGGTAGGAGATCTGCTTCGAATGAGGACCGAATTGTAGTAAAATCAGAGTGTGATTATATAGGTATAGCGTGTCAACCCAAGATCTGATTCTACCAACATTAGTAGCCAGGCTATCAGAGATGTAGAAACAGTCAAGTCGTTTTGAGATAGAGTCCATTCCCATTCTACCATTGCACCATGTTGCAGTAAAATTGAACCTAAGCAAGGTAAACTTCCACCAATAAACCATAACCCAATTGAGTAATAGTATCTTATTTCTCTTTATCGATAAACTCTCATGGTTATATTATTATTTGTGAGATTGCAATGTTGTAAATCTTATTGAATATATTTCTACAAAAGATTCATCATATGTTTCAAGTGATTTTCTCTTTTTGAAATTTTTAATAATATCTCTTTATCTCATTTAAACCCATAGGGGTCATTCTTTGATCTCATCGTACATATAATCTATGAAGGTAGTGGACAATCTTTGGAAGACTATCTAGTTGAAACATGAAATTATATCACCATGACATGAATCTAATGACTTACTCATACATTAATAATGCTTTCCAAAGAAAATTTTCAATTTCAATACAAAAAATAATTATTAAGCGTATTACCCTTAAGATGCTTTAAAACCTTCATGATGCTTGCCTTCTTCTAAGGTTTGATATTGCTCTTGCAATATTTGGATTAGCATATGTAGCTTTGGATATTGATTTTTATAGGCTAAGATTATTGTAATGAAACTCTAAACAAACAAGGGTACTAAGTAGTTTAGTCCCCATCTAATTGGGTTGTACACTACTTATAATATTGTTTTTGGCCGGATATATTGTAATTACTTTTGAGTCAAAAGTTTTTGATAAATTTTTAAATTTACTTTCAAAGTTTAACATTTGAATCTCAAAAATAATCATTTTTAATTGTATTATAAAATTATTTATTTATTATTTTATTGATTGAGAATCTTGAAATGATAATGTTTTATGTGGTTTTGATATCTTTTGTAAAAATTAAGAAAAAACATAAAAATACAATATAGTTTCTCATTTTTATTATCAATTCCTTTTTTAAGTTCACTATCAAATACAATAATAAAAACATAATTTTTAATTACATTATATAACTATTATTTGTTATTTTAATCCAAAATTTAAGTTTACATCCATGTATTTGTCTCATCAAACAATATTGTTTTCTCGTTCATTAGATCTTTTTCCTTAAGAAAATTACACTTTATATTATTTAAAATATAAACTGTTCACAAAAATGATATCTTATCAAGGATATCAGCATCTAGGATGTCCCAAAAACATAAAGGAGCATCTCTGGCATACAATAGCTATGACAACAAAAAATTCCAAAATCCCACCTCCATGGATGTCCAAAAACATCATCACTAGGGATAGAAAATCCCATATATGCCTGGAAAATTATAACCTTCCTTTGCCTGAGAGCAAGAGGATCTTCCAACAGAAACATTCAACAAGAAAATACTCCAAAACAACAATAAAGTGAGACCAGGGATAACCCCTTAAAGGAGGTCCCTCGTGACCTCCTTCACACATGTAATAATTAATCTTCCCTGGAGCTTCTTGTAGAGCACATTTCGACAGACTATCCACAACAATGTTACCTTCCATGTAAACATGATCATAGGTAATCTTTCAAAAGTGCTTTGTTATCTCCTTGATGCAGTCCTTCCAACATTCCAGTGCCGCTACTTGAAGGCGCCCCTTACGTTTCAGCCAATCGATGATTATTTTGGAATCACCACGAATATGTATCTCCAAGATTGATAGACAAGAAACCAAAAGGAGAAGTGTCCATGCACCCAAGAGCTCAGCCTTTGTATTCGTGCCAGGCCCACCATTAAAAAACCATTTGTAACATCTATTCACTAGTTCTTATAAAACCCCCAGCTCCACAATTGTCGCTCAAAGCTTCAACAACACCATCAAACCATCCCCCCACTCCACACTCTGCATCTGTAATTGATAAGTTCCGACAAGCAACAAGTTTCAAGATTTTTTTATAGCTCTCCAAAGTAAGAAAAGAGAGATAAGCCACCTTCTGAAGATTTGGGTTATGTCCCTCGAAAATCACCAAGTTTCTCTCCTTCCATACAAACCAGCATATGATCACGAGCAGACTGGGGTATGATGAATATTGTAATTTCCAGGCCTTAAAACATTCCGCAATGGTATTGCCAACCCTCCTGCCGGGATGTTTAATAAAAGAAGTAACCTTTTCCCAAACTTTTGAGGCAAATGTGCATTCCACAAACAGATGGAAGACAATTTCTTGGTTGTTGTTACATAAATAGAAAATACTCAGACCATAGAAACCTCTTCGCTGGAGCAGATCCCAGGTGAGGATCTTATTCTCTATTAGTGGCCAGGTGAATAAACAAATTTTTAATGGACATGTCCAGGACCACAAAGCTTTCCTCCAACCGCCAATCACAAAACCCCATTTCTTTTTTTCCATAGCCTCATATGCATTCTTGACAATTAATATCCCAGATTCATCACCCCCCATCCAGATGAGTTGGTCTGGCTTTTCTATGAGTTGTATACCATTGATTATAAGAGCACAGCGAAATGAATTCCATTCCAAGGCGAGATCTCCAACTAATCCCAATTCTTCACTGGAGAACCAATTTGTACCAACCCCCCCCCACACGATCTTCACCATGAGCCTGAAATAAAAAATAAATTCCTTCCCTATTGATAGCTGCGATCAGATTACCTGTTAGGATCGCCCCTTCTCCCATCCCCAGAATATGATCATATCCCAACAAAATTTTGTGACCAGACCCTGACCTCCATGCGATCCACTGTAATATAATGTGTAAAGACTTTAAAAGGTACTTCCAAGTCTGTGACCCTTGGACATCAACAACAATAACCGTGCACAACCATCTTTCCACTGTTACATAAGGATAATATTTATCTTTCAAGATACGATGCCATAATCCATCATGTATCAGAGCCCTCCAAAGTGTATTGGCCGCCATCGCCCTACTAAAACTTCCCAGATCGCGCAGGCCCCATCCCTCGAACTTCTTTGGTCGTGCTAAATGTTGCCATGCACAGAGGTGAAACTGTTTTTTCTTATTGCATCCCAACCATAGGAAATCATATATAAGCTATCTGATCTTCTGAAGAGTCAAAGAAGGTAATTTTGCAAGTGCCAGCCAATAGACAAGTTGGCTTTCTAATACCACCTTGATAAGTACACAACACCCCCCTATGGAAAGCTGTCGATTGCACCGGTGGCTGATCCGGGCTTCAAATTTGTCAATCAACCATATCCAATCCTCCAATTTGTATATATCAATCTTCAAGAAATAACCAAGATACCTGAAACCACTAGAGAGATCAACGAGGTTATAGTGAAAGTTCGCCTGTAAAATCTCCAGATCCTGTTATCTCACTCCGTAGTGCAAAAAGGTAGTTTTCTGTTAATTTATCTTGAGGCCAGAAGCTTTGCAGAAAACATCTAAGATTCTTTTTATTTCCTGCCATTCAACAATAGAATCTTTAGACAAAATAAGGATATCATTAACAAACAATAGGTGGATAATCTTATGTATCCTAGAAACCTTTATGCCAGTAAGTAAACCTTCCTTTTTACTTCTTTTTAAGGCCAAACTTAAACCTTCTATGATTAGAATAAATAACAAGGGTGATAAAGGGCAACCCTGGTGCAACCCTCTTTCACTATTGAAGAAACCCATGGGTTCACCATTGATCAAGGTAGCCTAAGTAGCTGATGTAATACATCCCATGATCCACTTTGTCGTCGGCAGGCCAAAACCGCATTGAATTAAGACCAGTTTTAGATAATCCCAGCTAACACAATTATATGTTTTTTTCAAATCAATTTTAAGAATCAAAGCTTGTAACTTTTTCACTTTGATACTGTGCAGGTATTCCTGCGCCATCCCAATAGCATCAATAATCTATCTACCTTTCAAAAAACCGAATTGTTCCTCGGATAAACATGAGACAATATCGGTCTAATGCGCCTAGCAATAATTTTAGTGAAGATCTTGTAACAAAGGTTACACAGAGCTATCGGACGGACCTCCTCATAAGTTTCTTGCAGGACCATTTACCTTGGGGATGAGAGCAATAAATGTTGAGTTGATAGCTCTATTAACCACACCACTCCTGCGAGACTCCTCAACTGCTTCCAACAAATCATTTGCAGTCATATCATAGAAGTGCAAGTAGAATTCTACACTCCACCCATCAGGCCCAGGGATTTTATCCTTGGAAAAACCCTTTAAAACATCCAAAATCTCCTCCTTAGTAACAGGTTTTTCAAGCTGGTTAACTTCCTCCTCACTGACCATCCTAGTAAACAAGCTAGCCGAAGCTACCTTGTCCACCATCATGTTTGTTCTAGGATCTTGATAGAAAGTGCTAAAATAGATCTGAGCTTCATGCTTTAAAGCATCCTGTCCATAATGTACCTGTCCCAATCCATTTGTGATCTCCCAAAGATGTTTCTTGTTCCACTTGTAACTAGCGAAATGATGAAAAAAATTGTATTCCTATCTCCACAATTTATCCAAGTCGCTCTACTTTTAAGACACCACCTTCCTTCCTCAGCCAACAATAACTTGTTTCTCTCAGCTTCAAGTTCTTTCAATCAGGTTCTAAGATCATTGCTAAGATCAGAGTGCATGTATTGTTCTGTAAGAAGTGCAATCTCATCTTCTAATTGATTTATAAGGACCATCTCCTTTCTTTTTTTTTCAGCCAACCAATTATTCATCTTTGCCTTTAAACCCAAGAGTTTCCAAGACAATCTTCATTGTGCTCCATACCCTTCGTCAACCTGTTGTGAGCCCCAATAGGTCCGAACAAGATCACAGAAGGACTCTTCATGTAGAAAGGCTGGATTGACTTTAAAAGGGTATGCAATAGGTTTGTAACCATAATCAAGTTGTAGAACAATAGGTGCGTGATCCGAAATAAAAGGTAGTTCCACCCAAGATCTATATCTTGCAGCATCATTAAGAATATCTTCAGAAACATATGCTCTATCTAGTTTCTTCTGAATTTCCTCCCTCCCTCTCCTGCCATTTCGCCAAGTAGGCATAATCACTGCAGGTTTGATATCCACCAATATGTTCCTGGAGAAAAGATATTTGAAAAAAACTGCCAATGGATCGGGCAGTGCTGTTTCTCCCCAAACTTCTTCAATACTATTTGCAAAGTTTAAATCACCCGCTAGGATGAGATTGTTAAGTGCCAACAGACCTTTAGCTTCCACTTGTTCCCAGAAGTGCCTGCGTCCCGTGCACGACCCATAAGTATTAATAAAAATAATATTCCTTTTATCCAGAAGGTGGATACATGTCAAAAGAATTACACAGAAGCTTAGAAAAGACTGTAAATAAAAAATCTTAGGATTCCAAGCCACTAACAGGCCTCCAGATGTCCCAACAAAACTAATAGCAGTAGATCAAATATATGTTATTGAAAAAAATTAATTAATATTGATTTCCCCAAAAGTAAGCAAGATTATATAATTATAAATGCTACGTTGAATGAGCTCATTCTCTCTACGGACCTTTTGTTTTTGCCATTATGTTGCCCCAAAACTGTAAGATATTTGGTGGGGGACGATGATTTTCACCTAGCCCACCAGGGATCAAACCCCATTGAGACATTGACCCGTTGTGATAAAGCTCAAAGGGTAGGCCCGTTGTGATAAAGCTCAAAGGGTAGGCGATTCCTGGGATAGACTTTCCACTCTGGGTGGAAGTCGAGACTCTCGACCCCTGCTGAGTCACAAGTTATTGGTATATCTGGTTTGCGAGCTGTTGGATATGCTCTTGGGTTTATAGTGGCAACCGTCGGATTTGAACCTGGGCAAGACGTGTTACCAATTTCCCCATGATTAAAAAAAAACTATAAAATATTTAATATTTTTACGCTAATGTGTCCAACATTATCGATCCAAAATCATACCACAGGTTAAAATCCAACTGGAAAATTATTATAAAATATTTGAAGCTATTGTGTAAAATATATATGGGAATTACCAAAGATGAATACCTTATATTATCTTTCTCCAAAAAATTATTTTAATAGTTTGGAATACCTTATATTATTTGTCATGCAACATAAATTTTCTTTTATTTTTATTTTCTTTGAACACTCCCAACTTGAGGCCATGGTGAAAAAGACGTTTTTTTTATTTTTTTATATTTATGTGTAGAATGCAAATGTTTTTTTATATGGATTTGTATTTTAAATCTGATTTATTTTTCCATCTATTTATGTATTTGCTAAAATGTTTCATTTTCAACTATCTTTTCAAAATTTGGTAAACCACTAGCACAGCCGCTAACTCGCGGCTGGTGAACACCGAACGACCGATAAATAAAAACTCTCGTGTTAAAAAAAAACCAGTGAAAACGCTAGGCCCATGCATGAAGAAACCACGAACTTCCCAGCCCATCACACAATTAGTGGCTAAATCCCACACAGAAAACAAACCCTCCACATCTCAGCCATGTACGAACAGTTGAAGAATTCCAAAAGTTAATCATTTAAACATGGCAATCATATGATGTTACAGTAATTTCTTAATATGATTAGGTAAATGTTAGAAAGTAAACATGATAACGGATGCACTTATAAATGCAAAGAAGTTATCAACAATAAATCTGACTCATTGATTTTGGAGGACGACTAAAAATATGCCAGCATCTTCAATGCATGACCATCAGATTATAATTTAGGATTAAAAGATCATTAATTGTGCCCATCTCCAATAGGTATACGCCTTTCAACGTAAAATTTTTATAATTTTGAATGTGTATTTAAGTTGACAAATTAAAATTTGATAATTTCTATTACATTTTAGTCTAAATTTATTTGGAAACTTCATAAACTTCTAAATCACATTTTTAAAAAGTAAACTTACATTTTTTGAAATGATAAAATTATATTATGAAATAGTGAAGTTATTTTATAATTTTTTAAAAAACATTACATACATTTAGAGTTAATGTTCATATTTAATAATTTATATAAATTTAATGCATTACTAGATATGTTAAAAAATAATTATATTTGACTAATTTAATGACTTTAGAAGACATTTAATTTAATTTAATTACTTTAAAAAACCTTTTTCCTAGAACATCTTCTATGTTATAGATGAACTCTTTATACTAGGAAATCAGGTGAGAGTCAAACACATAATAATAATAATAATAATAAGATATATACCAAGGAAAAACTTTAAATATGTCTAGAACTAAATAAATATGAGTTTTTTTTTATTATGTTTATTTGTCAAAATTGCTTTCACATAACAACATGTTATGTCAATTGCAATCTCACAACCTTGCATAATCTTGCATAGTTTGAGTTCATTCCAATCCTTATCTTTCCAATTCAAGTTTAGTTTTGGGTGAGTTTATTATTTCACCCACTCTTATTTCATTAATACATTATTATCATGAATGACAACAACTTCTATAACTAATTCAATTACAATCACATTGAATCATAACGATATGCTATATATATAGAGAGAGAGAAAATTCCAAAAATTTTATATAGTTGAACAATGCTAACAATACAATTTTATCTAAGAATTTATTTTGCTTAAATTAAAGTAGTCCCAACTCTCTCTTAGAAATGTTTTAATGTAATTGTATGTAATT
>SNQJ01S0033981.1:14638-25272 GCA_010110895.2 Picea sitchensis | reverse complement strand
CAAAACATCCATTCTATAAGTTTTTGGCATAAACTAAACGATCCAAATAGTGAATCATTTTAGTAAAACATATGTAAATCCAAAGCGTAAACTATTTTGTCAATTTGCTACAAATTAAACAGGTGTATAAACGTCGAATGCAATTTTCACTTACCTCGTCTGGTCCAAGATCTTCTTTTCCCCAATCATTAGCATCTTTTGCCTATGTATTAATATTTGTGTCACAAAAATAAACATCCCCTGGTTGAGAAGTCCACGGAAGAAAATTCTCACTATTTCCTTCCACTCTTTGAGTTTTGTCAACGGTATTTTCTACTGCTGCTGTAGGAGAATAAGTTGTTTTGGCATCCAATAAGGGGACTAGAGACATGCCTGTTTCACTATTGGATTGCCTCAAGGATTCATGGCATTTTAAGCAATTCTCTTCTTTTTCCTCCATTATACACATTCAAGTTCATTTCCATAACAAATATCTTTAAGATTTATGTGAGATGGCTGCAGAAAGGATGTGTCTCTATTTCCATCAGGGTAAAAAGCTTGTATCCGAGTCTTCTGCAGACTTAAGCTTCTTTCTTCTTCTTTGGCAAAACAGAAGTGCGGCGGACTATTTGGCAACTCACTGGAAAGTTTGATGTCTCCTCTTGCATAATCATTCATCTTGAGAAATGAATTTCCATCGTTGCCAATGCTAGAATGAAACTTATCCACTGTTTGAAAGTGATCCTTAACCCTCGATAGCTCTGGACTGTCATCTTCTTCGAGGTCTGGTCTGCCACTTCCACTACTAGTGCAAAGGTTTGTTAATTCAAAACCAGTTCTCAGTGCATCTTCATAGACGAGTTTATCAACAATCCCTTCCAACGAACCACTACAATCATCTTCTGTCTTTAACTTGGAAGCACCACCAATGTCCTCTCTAACATCAATTGTCTCCAGTTCAACGATTCCATCCTCTATTTCAGTAACTTGCAAATCATTTCCTCCTACCTCCCAATCAAACTCATCCCATTCGCCAGCACCGAAAACAACCTCCGAGTTTAAAAGCAAAGGATTGTCATTACCAGTTTCGTTCAGAGTCGTGGCTGGATGCAATGACCTGTTTTTCTTTGCCAGATATGATACATCCTCATCATCTATGGCATCTCCCATCATTGAATCAAAATCACTCTGGCTATCTAAATCTGAAAGCTTCTCGAACAGAGACGATACCTCTGAAATCTGCAACGTCCTCGCAGATAACTCTCCCTGGAATGCAGACCTGCCATTGGCTTCTTCATCATGCCCTGATTCAAATTCTCTCGGCTGAAAACCATGCTGATGCAAGCAATCAATTGCCTTACGTTCAGAATTCTCTAAGCTCTCCTAGACGGCCTCGTGCACTGAGTCTGATGTTGTTGTCAGTGGTTTCTGTAACAAGTTTTGAGACAATTGCTAAAAACTCTTGATTGAAACCCCACATTCCCTTGTTTCATCTCTACTCACCGACCCATTATCAAATTCCCTACCCAGTCCCTCTGTTTTAGACAAATAATCTTGTGCTGCTGTAAAATTCTCCATTCTCCGCAAATTTACAACAAAATTTCTTCTGGCTCGCCTAGAAGACCTCAATTGTGAACCCTCGGTCTCATACCCCGGTTCCAATCGCTCCAAATTGCGGTCTTCATGGAAGCTTATGCTTCTGAGCGATCCAATCTCAGAGTCGAGGAAATCATTGCAGGTGCTAAATGGGCTTCCAAAAGAATTCGCACTGCAATAGCTCGAGTCGTCACAATGAAAAAATCTTTCCCCGCAGTCAGAATAATGGGTAGATGATAGTGAATTGTCGAGGTTTTCAGCTGCATATAATCTGAGATTTTGACCCAGTCCGGGGGGTAGAGAATTATTTGTAGTTTTGATCCGCAAATTAGGACGAGGAGAAGAAACCCCATTGATCATTTGCTATCGATGGGTAGACTTGTAATCATTCATGCTACACTATGGAATACATGTAAAAATATCTGGGTGCTCTTTGGGTATAAACAAAACCAGAGGCAGGTTAATATAAGATACAATCAACTCTGTATGGAATGATAGCTTACCTGTTTTCTTCGTCAGATTAAATAGTTCTTTCTTCTGCTTCTGTAGCATGATACACACAAAATTACAAACTATTTACCTCACAATATGCATAGATCGGAAGAAGTATGGTTATTTATATGTCACATGGGCAAAAGGGAGGTTTTGTTGATGTGGTTCTCGTGGCAGCAGATATACAGCCTATGTATACATATAGAGTCATATTCAACAATATACACCAGAAAAAAGGTCAACGTATGAGAACCGTATCTTGACAATTACGTTTGGGTATATTGAAGCCGTATCTCTGTCATTAATTTAGGCGCATTTAGTCGTATCTATTCCGTTCAATGTTACATATCGTGCTACCATGGCACACAATCAAGTAGTACAAGCATGAACAAATTGAAGGGATAAAATGCCTTTCATTGGGGGCATTTTATCTTGCAATTTGTTCTTGCCAGCTTTAAACTTCTGAGCTAATTTTTCAATTGATATTTTAAATATAGGTTGAAAATGTGCTCTAATACTCAGAACCCCATCTCATTTAACCAACCATGGCCCAAAGCTCTTAAAACCAGTGTTTGCATATTTGAAAATATTTTTTTTTTTTATATCTATACAGTTTTCCATAATGTGCTTTCTCTATGCAACCATGGCCCAAACCCCTCATACCCAATATTTGCAAATTTAGAAATATATATTGAACTTATTTGAACATATACGTAATGTTTCCTACTTACTTGTTTGGCATCTTCTTTATTGGTTTTATGCACTGATTATGACTATGTTTCAACTTCAAAGATGTCATCGCATAGGAAGACAATCAAACCGGAGAAAGACCTTGATTTTCCAGGGGCATTGTATGGTGATACAACAGGTCTCCTAAAAAAAGGACAAGATCCACTCAAATGGGTTGATGTCTTCCAGATGTTTAAAATTCAAGAATTTCCCATCAATGTTGAAGACCAAGATCAATTCCGAATCTTCAAGAATATTCAGAGATCGAAACTACACAGGGTGGCAGCTCATCGTGCAGTTCTCCCTTGCACAGATGCAATTGCGTGGATTATCGAGCATGTGGACCTGCAAAATAGATACATACTCAATGCTAGAGGGGAGTCCATAGCATCATTCCAGGCATCTGATCTAGCCAAATATTATCATTTGGAAAACGAAACCCAAAAGTTGGATGACGAACTGCTCAATAAGTTCCCATACAAAGCCAAAGACTTGTTCAAAATCTGGTGCAAGCTAAATGTAGTTTTCAAACACAGACAATCTGGAAACTATCCAACTACTGGACTAAAAGCACCCTACCAATACATAGTGGCAATGCTTTGCAGATTATATGGAAAGAAAGATGCTTCCAAATTCACCTTCTCACTAATGCCTCTTATCTATTACTGCGCAAATGAAGGGATGAAATTCAACTGGGCTGATATCTTATAAAAAAACCTAGCAGAAGCTATTGCATTTGTTAAGAACACTGAGCCCGAAACATTTCCAAGATTTCACATGTCATCATATCTATTGGATATCATGTGTGTAGCACATCGATAACCTAAGATGGGTTGGGCATGGAAACCAACAGAACCATCAATACACATTTATTGTAAAGTGCTCTGGGAACATAAACACAGAACGAAATACCACAAGATATGCAACCACTTCTTCCCACCTCTGTATAAATTCATTTTTTGTGCTCCAGCACCATGCATGACAGATAAGGCGCTCTCAGTAATAAAAAATATTGGAGACTGGTATGTAATGCAACATGGTACTTATATCACAATATATGGAGCTACCAAATCTCCCCATCTGCTCCCAAGATTTGTCCCCGACAAATTGGTGTTGTAAGAGCTTGCCTACCAAATGATTATCCATGGAGTTGGGGCGGCACTCTATCGCAACAAGAAAGATATATGGCCCTCACTCCCATTGTGGATTGGATCATACTCTTTTTCTAGTATCAAGCACGCTCAAGATGAAGTGGATACATTGTTATCGTATGGATTTAGAGAAGAACGATTTAGGAGGCATGACCCCAAGAAAGTGGTTAGAGAGTACTGCATCCAAAACAAGAACACTTGGGAGTACACTTCAAATTTTTGGGAAGAAGAAGAAAAACATTGTGGTGCACGTACTTATGATGAGGTCATTGCTAGAAGGCAGGGGCAACCATCCTCCTTCAAACTACTCTTGCAAAATTTCCCTTAACCGTTTGGCGTATGGTCATAACTATATATGATCATCAACTTGACGATCTTTTATACATGTATATATATTGTCTAGCTTACTCCATTTTGTAATGTATATACAAGTTGACGGTGCAATGAAAACAACAAATGCATATTCAACATCGTTCAACATGTTTATGCATTTTGTAACTCTACTACAGAGGCATATGCATTGATAGAGAGACTCTTATGTGGATGGACCAATAACATAAAGATTTCCAATCTATCAAGCTCCAAACTCGCAAGTTAACAACCATGTCTGTAGTTTGGAATGAAGAAGATATCCACTACGATGTCGACACTCATCATGAACTCATTGTTGCTACATAGGGCAAGCCATCATGCTTCTAACTACTCTTCCCTTCTTCTTCTTAACACTTAAGTATATGGGTGTATCTACATACTTATGAACTTGATGAACTTTATACATGTATATATAATGTTTGTCTTGCTCCGTCTTGTAATTTATATATAACTTGAAGATGAACCGACAAATTTATATACACCTTGAAGATGCACTGACAATAGCAAATGCATTGTCAACACTGCTCTAGTTTGTATGTGCAATCTGTAACTCTAGCCCCAGGTTCTTGTTTGGTTCAATAAGGCAATTATTTGATATTTCTTCATCCATTATTTAGAACATAATCCAACGTTTGGTTACATGCGATAACAATCTTTCCATGCATCTGCTCTCACGTTTGCTCCCCACATTGTCTATTACACAACCACATTGTTGTCACTAACTATATTGCCTCCCTCCTTCCATTACAATTTTCTATAGAACGCTTTTGCTTAGAAAAAAATTATATTGTTATCACAATTAATGCTTGACATTTGGAAAGCAACCCATGTTTTTTTGCTCTATTGACTTTTCATAAAGGGGCAACAAAAAAATATAGATTATTTTGTCTATGATATCCATTGGCCACTTTTTTTTTGTGTGTTTGTTCAAGATTGCTCCAGTAATCTCTCTTCATTTATTGTTGAACATGTTTATCACTTGTTGTCTTTTGTTATTTTCTTTGATTCATTTAATTTTGTGTCATTGCTAAATAGATTATAATCAATGCAAAGGTGAAAACTTGAATGGTGGTTAAACTTGACTCAATGTTCAATGTCCATATCTTGCTTTTCCAACAACAAGTTATGTTGATCAAAACCCTTTTCAAGAGCAAGCTATAGAATAAATAAAAAAAAAGAAGTTGACATAACAAAGTTAAGGTATGTTATTATGAGATTTTTTTTTTCCTTTTTTTTTTCGAATTTCTCTAATATCATAAACAAAAGTTAAGTCTATTTTGAATACCATATATTAAGAAATGTCAAAAATAGTCGATGTTGAAAGCTATCAAGCTAAAGAGCAGTACATTCCACATAGTAACATTGATCATGTCCTGCAAATCAATGGTCTCTTTAGATTGGATGCCTTTTCATATATTCTCAGAGATTGTTTATTTGATGCATTCATTGTGCTATTGCACTTTCGTTACTCCTCCATTGAATTGAGAAATGGATTAATAGATCATTTCTTGGCTTGTTTACAAAATGGTGACCTAGAGGCATTTCAATCGTATGAGTATGAGCTAGCAACTGATTTTCTATACCAATTGCATGGAGTCCACGATGTACACACATATCTTTCTAGAATGAGAGTATCTGCCTCTCCAAATCTAAATATAAACGAGAGAGGACTCTGGGGAGACACATTCTGCATACGATGGCTAGCAAAATGGTTGAACATACCAGTTTCAGTTTGGTCACTAACAAGGAAAACAAGGTATCTTTATTTCAACAAAGATGCAAATATAGACCTGTATTGCATCTTGTTCCACAATGCAAATCCTGTTAGTGGTCATTACGAACCATTGCTTTACAAAAAACTACCCACGTGCAACTTTGAAGAAACTAATAATTACCTGTCACAAATGTGCAAGAACCTTGAATACCACTGGAATTCTATCATGCATAGGATGCATACTCATGGATTAAGAAGAGCAATAACCAACACATCTAGTTGTGGGGATAGTCTATTTTTAGCAATTTGTTACTTGATAGCAACAGACTTCAATGTACAATCCTTGAGACTTTATATTGTGCAATCATTCTACAATGCAATTAAAAGTGGTGATCCCAATGCATTTCATTGCTTACATCAACACTTGTCAAGCAATTCCATACATAGTTCATAAATGACCAATGACTGGCAAGAGTATCTTGTCAAAATGGCAATGCCATATCAGAAGGGGAAGATAGAGGGTGGGACATTCTGTTTACAATGGATATCAATCATTTTCAATGTAAATATCCAAGTATGGTCCTCTCATTGCAATAACATTGTAACCCACTACTCTGCTTGCTCGAGCTGTGCTGAAACAATGTATTTGTTGTCATTTGAAACAGATACATTTCACGTTCACTATGAACCGTTAATAAAAGAAAATAGAAATAGTATATGCACCGGACATTGTAGCCAAGCTACAATGGATGTAGACAACACACATGCGATTGACCATCGTCTAGTTACAGATGTGTCAGTGACAACAACTATGACCAATAATGCATTGCTTCTTGAACACACCTCGGACAAACACCAACGTATATATCCTTTACATGGGAAGGATAAAATGTCGCTGCCAAATACTGCTCCCACCTCCAATATGGCTTGCCATTAAAAATTCACACATGCTACTAAAAAGCATGCACTTTCTTGTCGCAAAGTTAAACAAATGATCTCGAAAACAACAAATGTGAGGACAAATTCCCCATCAGACATGGACTAAAAAAACATGTATATGAACACCATACAAATCCGATTGACCCAACAATGCCTCTTACCAAAAGAACATGATTAACATATCCTACGCTGGAACATACACCTTCCTATACAGATATTGAACATAAAAAAGCAATAAAGAATACATCTACTATGCATGTCCATGTAACAAAGAATGCTTCACAAGAAACATATCTAAAGAAGCTACAGGACACACCTAAAAACACATGTGCAATTTGTGAGCAATTACATTTCTCACACAACATTAGTTGCTTCAATGAAGACTTGCAAGAAGAATATTTGATCTTAACAACAACTAAAAAAAGATTCTCTAGTAAGAAGATATGCCTTCCTTGCAAGAGAGCTGTCGAAAATGGAAAATTACCAAAATTTGCAACACCTGAACAAATAAGACGTAACATGCCATTACCAATGGTAAAGGAACTTTCAAAACTTGAAGAGAGACTTGTATCACTCAGAATTGCATTTGCACAAATTAGGTAATGGGGTTACAAGTGATCCCAAATGGGCTTGACAGGATCAATTATCAATGTCTCTGTGCACATGGATGTTGTGCAAAAATCCTTGCCACATTTCATGGATGAAACACTGACAATTGCAGTTGCATTAAAAAGACGATTACAATACAAGAATGCATACCAGACCGGAAAAGTACGTGTCAACATTGTCATGAGATCACTGAAAGAATTATGTTCCAGATCTCTGTATAAGGATGAAAACATCTCTATAAACAAGCAATAGAGTGTTGTTCTGGAACAATACAATCACACTTGTATAGACAATGAGAATTCTAATTATGGAAGTGATATGGATACTGAATCAGATAATGAAAGACCAACTGAAACATTAGTACATGGATTCATAGAATCACAACGCATTTACGATTTGCAAGACAAGCTCATCGAAGTTGCACCCGCTGAAGGGAAACGTCCACTTGGCATTTTCAAGGACAAATTTGCAGAAGAAATGAACTTCCCAACCTTATTCTATGGTGATCCACGTGATGATGACATTGTAAAGAGATTTAGTTACCTACAAATAGTAAAATGGGAATTGCTACATGCTAGCAGTGATTTCTCATATCACACATCAAATTTTTTTTTCAAAACAATGCGAATACTAATTGAGAAAGTACTCTCTTGCATCTGGATAAAAATAAGAAAGGGACAACTAAGAGGAAGAACACTACTAGCAAGAGATGTCAAGTACAAACCAAACTCGGAAAAAATACTCAAATCTGATATTGGATACGTAGACTTAAAAAACGTCCGCATTTTTACTGATTACCTTCACCAAATACAAAAAAACATATTTGCAATGATACGACAATTGGGACCACCAACCTTTTTCGTCACATTCACAAGCGCTGAGCATCAGTGGACTCCATTAGTCTCTACATTGATTAAGTTGTATACGAACAGGGGAAAGAAAAAGTGCACTGAAACATTGAAAGACATTGACATTGACTACCTCATAAGAAAGGATCCAGTCACATGTACTCATTACTATAGACATAGAATAAATGCTCTAAAGCATTTGATATGTCATGATGAAACATTGTTTGAAAAAGTAGTTGACTACTACTTCGTAACATAGTTCTAGAATAGAGGAAGCGAGCATGAACATGGACTACTATGGATAGAAGATGCCCCAATATATGGAAGGGACAACAACTCAGAAATTGAAAATTTCTTGGACAAATAGATAACATGCGACACAGACCACTTGGATCTAGCTCTTGCTAAATTCCATAGGCATTACCATACAAGAAGCTGCAAGAAACGAAGGAATTCCCATTGCAGATACAACTTCCCTATGCCACCAATGAAAAGAACGAATAGTGCTCGAACCAATAAGCTCACTGGATAAAGATCTTGCCGACAAGTCAAGGTCCATGTTCACATCTTTAGAGCAAAAAAACTATGACAGTGAAATGACCTTTGAAGACTTCTTAGTGGAAATGGACCTAGCCGAAGATCAATACATCCAACTAATACAATGTAAATTGAAACAACTGACAATATTCCTTAAACGAAAACCTTCACATATTTGGAACAATAGTTTTGCAAAGGACATGCCAAATTTATGGAATGCAAATACAGATGCACAGTACGTGCTCAATGCATACGCTGCAACATCGTATTGCAGTTCATACATGACTAAAATTGACAAATCTATGACAAATGCATTTCGAAGAATACACAAAGAACATGAAAGGAGTGAAATCGATGCTATTCAAATGAAACACACACTTGGAAATACAAGCAGTTCACATAGCACTCTCTCTACCACTAAATTGCAGTTCAAGAGAGTGTATATTTATAAACACATCCCCAATAGATAAACACACATTTATGTTGAAGCCACCCTTTCTATTAAAACAAGAACCTGATAATTTAAAAGATGTAATGTGCCAATCTATTATTGATTATTACATTCAGCGACCACATACTATTTCCAACATCTGCCTTGCTGAATTTGTATCCAAGTACGAAAAAAATGGTACACACATATCAAAAAGGAAAAAACCAAATGTAATACGGTTCATCAAATACAACAAACACATTGACAATGAAAATTATTGTAGAGAGAAGCTATTGCTATATGTGCCATTTGAGAAAAATGAGCATACATTAAAACATGACCTACCTACATGGAACGCTGCTTATAGTTTCCACGCAAACACGATACAAATCAATGAATCTAAATTTACATACAACATCAATCCAACATGGGGTGACCTCGAAAATGAAATTGAACAATTGCATAATAACCCTATGGATATTGATGATACAGTCACAGAGCAAGAACCAACTAAAGTCCATTGTGAGCAGTACGATTTGCAAGAAGACTTGAAATGCCCTCGAGAATCAAATTTGAAAAAAACAATTAACCTAGGATTTCAAGTCACAGACCACCCATTTTTCCTCGACAATGAAGAATATTATAGACTTAGAAGATTGTTAGATAAAGAACAACAAGCAATTGTCAAAGACATTGCCCTAAGGAAATCAATGGACATTCAAGAGCCATTGTACTTGTTCCTCACAGGTGGGGCAGGAACATGAAAAAAATTTACAACAAAGATGCTATTCCAAATGCTCATATGAATATATGATGCACACAATACAATTGACCCTTTGAAACCAAAGGGATTGATACTGGCATACACAGGCAAAGCTGCTTATAATGTAGGTGGAACAACAATCCACTCCGCATTGCTAATGCCATTCAACAAGTCTCATTTCCTTCCACTTAACAAAGAAATGTTGGACAAGTTGTCTAAGCTCTATCAAGAACTACAACTTGTCTATATTGATGAAGCTTCTCTAATCGAAAGTTGATTCCTATTCAACATTGACAATATACTAAGAAACATTAAACACATACAAACAAAGTACTTTGGAAACATAGATATGATCTTTTGTGGTGATCTCTATCAAGCACAACCCATACAAGATTCCCTCATATTTGAACAACCTACCATGAACATGCAAACAATAACATATGACTTTTGGAAAGATAATGTGAAGTGCTATGAA
>SNQJ01S0033980.1:40882-89224 GCA_010110895.2 Picea sitchensis | reverse complement strand
CAGAAAGTTGTTTTGAGCCAGTTAGAAAAGGTGGGTGGCCACCGATATCCACCTGGATCAAGGAAAGATGGGGGAAGGGTCTGTGGACTTTGCCACTAGTGAGGATAACCTTGCGAGCATATATACAATTGCCCCCACATTGATGGTTAATCCCATAGTTGAATATGTTTTCCTTTTTTGCTTTGTTTTTAAATTTATTTATTTAATTCATTTTTTTTTTCTTTGATTTTTTGTTTGTTTTAAAGTTTTTTCAATTTCCTTTGTTTTTTAAGTTTTTCCAGTATTTTTAGTTTTTTATCAAATTATTTCTTTATTTTCACTCTTTCTTTTCAATATGTTTTATTTTATTTTATTTTTATTTAAAATTTTCTTAATTCTTTTAACAGAGTGAAATCTTTTATATTATGATTATGATCACTTTCCAGTGAAGACCAAATTTGGTCTATCGGACATCATGAAAATAAACATGGAAATTAATTAATTTATTTCAAAATATTGTTCTATGTTCAAAAATATCGAAAATGAGTTTTCTAAGCTCTTTTTTATTTTCATGATTTAATATGTTATGAAGATCCATATTGTTACAAATGAATTGAAAATGAGACCTAATATATATGTAGGTAGAGAAATCCAAGAGAATGTTTTCCATCCTCTACCTTCTTGGTATCATAAAATTGACATATTCTTTGCTCCTAGGGTATTTTGGGTCTAATCCAACACCTAGCTCCAGTGTGAAGTTCATGAGAGTTTGTTCTTATTTTAGCAGCTTTAATTTTCTTCTTTGAGCTTCCAACAACAAAAAGATATTTTTGATCTTCTAACTTGGGGTTTATGATCTCCTTGTTGTGCATTAAATTTCTCTCTTTTTTTAACAAAAACATATATTTTTAAATTAGAAAGGGCCTGAAATTCTCCAAAAAAGGCCAAAAATACAACAATATACAAAGAATGTATAAAAAAAGCTTGATGTTTCTAGCCTTATTCATGCCTGTAAGTTATGTTCTAAGCTATTACTGATTATACAAAAATGCCACGAGAATATGGCAATGAAAGGCCAGAGTAGGTACAAAACTTTGCTAACCATACTAACTAATTTAAATGTAGACTTGTATCCACTTGGTTATGATGTTGAACCTCCATTTCCTAGTCTGCATTTGGGTCTGGAGGTGTTGTTTGTCCCTCTGTTGGAGCTTGAGGCACAATTGGGCGCTGGAATGGGAGAAATGCCTCATTTGAGGCCCTAGACTCTGCAGAAGAAGAGGGTCGAATTAACTTCTGAATGTCGTGCTGATGCTAATGTTGAGACTGACGGATATAGCGGATGAGGGAAGAATTTATGTTTACCACTCTCATTACAAGAGCCATTTTTGCATTGTGTCATTGTTCCTGTGCCTGTAGCTGTTGCGATTGCTTCTCGGTCTGCAACTTAAGAGAGGCAATTTCCTCTTGTTGTGTCTACATTTGATCCCGGAGCCTACCTATGGAACACTCTGAACAATGGAAATTTCCCCTGTCGTGTCGCCACATAATTACGCTGGGGTGGGAACATATTGCGAACCATAAGCGCCAACCAACAGAGCCGCCACCTTTGAAATTCAAACACTCTCCTTTCACAAAAACGGGGAAAGCTTAAGGCATAAGGTCGTGAAGATTGAAAGCCGAACTCATGTTGAAAATGAAGTGCAAGGTGCGCGAGTGGTTGACGAGAGGTGAGGTTAGGGCAATGTACCATCGAAATCTCCAGATCGTGCGAGGAGGGGTGCAGGAAGGAGTTCACAGTACCAAGTACCAGAGATGATGCAAGGGAAAGGTCGAAGTGTTCAGATGAAGAAGCGAAGGAGAGATCATAGTGTTTAGACGAAGCATGCAGAGGGACGTGTGAGATGGCAGACGTCGTTCATGAGAAGTGAAGACACGCAGAGGTAGGAGGCGGGATGTGTTGACGTGTTCAGGATGGTCGGGGAGGGAGAGCGTGCACGACAAAACGTTCAGAAGAGGTGACCTGAAAGGTGCAAAATGCTTAGGGGATGGGAACATGGCTAAAAGAGGAATTGAGTTTTAACTGCCCGGATGCAAATGCTTTTTCTTCTTTAGCGAGGGAATCAACAACAGTGTTTTGAGTTCGTAGCACATGATAATAGGAAATTTTGTCAAATTTGTTTTCCATATCTTTGATTCGAAGAAGAGTTCTGGAGATATTGGGGTGCATCGTCTTGAGAGATTTGCAGAGTCCCCTTATAATCAAATTAGAGTCGCCAATAACCGTGAGTCTTGTAGATCTATTCTCTAGAATGAGACGAAGTCCCATGTAGGTTGTGAGGACCTATGCATGGTTATTAGTGGCATTTCCTAGTCCCCAAGCAAATTCCAAGACCTTGTTTTCTTCGGAGTCAAAGACAACTCCCCCCGCACCTGCCGCCCCTGTGCATTAAATTTCTCTTATTATTAATTTCTTCATTACACCACAATTTCTCTTTAACTTTAATTGTGATGATACTTTTAATGATGTTGATATTTTGAAGAGAGACAACCCCATTTACCCTACAATATTTAAGCCAAGAATCCACATCTTCGGTCCACCCTCACTCAATTCTTGGGTGAACGTTACTGGTATTTGAAGCAACATTTGGAAGCTTCTCAATCTTCACGTTGATTAATTTATGTTTATAAATTAAGTACCTCATCATAGCCTTACTCTAAGTGGGTGGAATCCTAACGTCCAAGAGAACAATTGGATAAGGCATATTGATTTTAATTTTAAAATTATTAATTATAAAAAGCTTTTGGATTTGCTCGATTTTTCTCCTAGTTTCTCTAGAAATGCTACAACCCCAAACTTCACAGCCATATAAGATCACTTGAATAACAAGTAATCTTATAAGGCATATTGTTTTTAATTTTAAGATTATTAATTATAAAAAACTTATGGATTTGCTCGATTTTTCTCCAAATTTATCTAGAAATGCCACAACCCAAACTTCCCATCCATATAAGATCACTTGAATACCAAGCATATCAAAGAGGACTTTCAATCCTAGAATAAAAAATTTACCCTTTTACAGTGGTTCTCAAGACCAAAATAGCTTTTTCAACCAACATTAATACTCATTTCCACACCATAATTCCATTTGATCTTGTGATGAAGGTCAACTCCAAGATATTTATACAAAAGAACTTCTCCAAGCTGTTATTGTCATACACAAAATTAGAGTAGGTGATTTGCCTAGATTTGATAATCATAACCTTTTTCTTATGATATTTATTAACACCCTCGAGCTAGAACAAAAGCATTTGAGGATTCTAAGTTGCTTGTCAAAATGGGATGGGCTCTTTGCTAAAAGAATAATATCATGTGTGCAAAGAAGAAGAATGATCATTATTGTAGCCAAAATACTGTCAATACAACATGCTTTCTCTAAACATACCTCTAATTCGTCAATATAAATGTCAACAAGGGTAGGGGATCGAGGACATCCTTTCTTTTCTTTTTTTCTTGCACAACAATAGTGAAAAGTTTGATAGTAAAAGGTTGTGGCCAAACCATACAATGGAAGGATACAAAAGAAAGGGAAGATCCATAGGTTGAGCAATTTCCCAACTCCTAAAAGGATAACAAACTACCATACGCTAGTTTTCCTTTTCTTCCCATAAACACGCGCATAGCCTGCATTACATGGATGAATGTAGATAAACTAGGAACATACTAAAACACAAAAACAATACATATCTAGAATAGATTTCTATGTAGATTTCCTTATAATAATTGGTTGCATTGTCAGAATGTGCTTTTTCTTCTAGACCACGTCAGTCCATTCCTTAAATTCCGAATTGTTGTGACTGGTTCTTGTTTCTTTCCTTTTCTTGATCTTATTCACTTTTGTCTTTGTCCAAAGGGATTTGAGATGTTTTTAGGCTCTCCTTGATTATTTCTTCTTCCTCAACATGATCAACCCGACTCATTAATGAGTAGGAGTGATCAGTGGAGGCTCTAATTTGTCCTAGAGGGGCAAGTCTATACTGTTTCTTGAATGGGGAGATTGTTGAGGTGGGGGCTGACACTTGCCATCTTCTTGAGGTGCCATAGATGGAGAAAGCATCAACTGGGATGGCGTCAAAGAGGGAGGTTGGGAAAGACGTCAGAATGTCCTTGTTGATTAGAGGATGCATCTCCATAGCTCCATCCCACTAGGTGGGTTTGCAATGAGATTTCTTCAATTGCCCTACCTTTAACATTTTTATGCATTAGGAAATAAAATGCCCTATTTTCACCATGTTTTAAAGTATGTTTGCATCTAAAAGTGGCTTATTCATAGTCCAACTTTTAGGTCTAGGTGTATTCTTCAGAAGCAAGATTGATTTCTACAGGAAATTCCTTACTGAAGTCCATGTCTATGCATATGGACACATATGTGGTGACACGTCAGTATTTTGTCTCCTTGCTTCTAAAATAAAAATTTCCTAAAGCATTTCCAATATCACTTCACAAATCATATCCCCAAAATATAAAGGGAGGTTAGGAAGTCTTACCTAGACAAACGTCATGGAGAGAGAGTCTGAAGAGGGGTCAAAGGTTGGAATCTAGGATTCAAGTAAAGAGCGGATTTGACCCAAAACTATAGACCATAGTTCAATATTTGATCTCTACCCTTAGCTTCGTCAAATTCAACTAGGAAGAATGTCTTGGCACAAGGGTGGATATAAGCTTCTTCCTTGATTCCCAGCTTCCAAGCATAGTAGATCCATTAGTGAAGATCAACAAGCTTTGGCCAAATGCCATTGAATCTACAAATCAATCCATTTCCTTTATAGAATGTTGAATGCTCAACCACATCCTTTGCAACATCTATGGCAAAGTCAGGGCCTCATGGACCATATGGATTCTTGAAGGGAATCCACCAAGGTCTCCATGTATGACTGCATCCTTGAAGGAGAGACTAGGAATCCTTGATCCTTTAAGGTGGAGTAGCTTGGGGTGATCCAGAAGCTGAGGGCGTTGATGGAGCTAAGAGTAGAAGAGGTCGTCAACGAGCTTGAGGACTGGGCCCACAATGCACAAGGATCCAACATGACAAAAGAGAGAAAATACAGCATCAACGGATCCAAAGGGGCCATACACTATGACCACGGCTAGCAAGTAGGGAAAAACCTAGTCATCACCCACAAAGGGATCGAGAACACCACCTTCCTTTAAAATAATCCACATAGGACATCCTTTCTTAGCCCATATATTATAATTTATTTATTTTGGCCAACACTAGTTATTCCTGAACTTAGCAATTACTTTCTCATACAACCTTATCGCATCGGCGTTTATCCCAAAAGGAACCTATGGATTTTCCAATCTCTTCCATAGGTTATTTCTAGGCATCATGTCAAAATCTTTCCTAAATTCAAAGAAGCAACAAAGGAGATTTATTTTACTACCTCTACACTCCTATACAATAATCCTAATAGTAATTAGATGCTCTATGTTTGAGTGATAGATTCAAAAACCAGCTTGGCCATTAGCCCTCTTCCTGTGACATTATAACCAAAAACCAATCTTCTCCAAGATAATTATGTACAACTTGGCCAAAAGAGGGCTAATCATAATTGTCATATATTTTGAGGGGCTATTTTTTTCACCACTTTTAAAAATAGGAACTATGAAGCTTTGAGGTCAACGTTTCATGCAAATATTTGACCTCCACTTGTAAAATCCACGCCCTCAAATCACGATAACTAAGGGGTTTGAACCTTGGACCACATGCAACTATAAGATCCATCCTATGTAGATAATAGGGGGAGCATGCAACATTGAAGGTTATATCTAGATCATATCAAAATCTTGAAATATATTGGCAAGCATCTATCCTTGGTCCCTTTCCTATTGATTGTCTATGGTGGGCTAAGAACCAAGTGTGGTTCAGGCAGAAAAAAATTTATCCAACATTTTTCTCTTGTATTAAGTGGAGCATCCCAATTCATTTGTCTTGGAGACATGAATCTGAAGTGGTCTAGAGGTCCACTAGGGTGATTGAAGGAGGCTTTAAAACTTGGGTTTCCACTAAAGTGTCTAGGGATTTCAATAGTTCTTCCTATCCCCTCCGTAAGTTCTTTCTACTTAGCTTTCTCTAGCTAAATGGCTTCAACAGTTGCAGCCATTTGATATTTTAAATCAGTTACATTTAGGCAACATGTAACATTCCTAGAAATATGCCCTAATTGACATTTCAGTAGATGTATCTCCGAATTTACTAACTTCCCACAATAGTTGCATGTGACTTTCATTGTGGACACACACAAACTTGCAATGGTTCCATGCAGGGTCCTTCTCCTTCCTCAGAGCCATTGGATTTTATCTTAAAAAATTAAAAAAAATCTGCAAATACAAATATGATTGTCTTAATTTTAAAAATCAATCTACACATACAAGAGGCAAACTCAAGTTTTGAAATGCAAGAACTTGACTCCAACTTCAAGTTGAACGGGTATAAAATTCATGCACAAAATCCTCTTCAATCTCCTAGCAAATGGGTAGAGAGCATATGCAGATCGATTCCCCTCTGAAATCAATGCCAACTCAATGCCAAATCAACTACAACAACAATCTGTCGGGCGATGTATCCTTCAGCTCCAAATGCTCCAAACAATCCAAATGGGAAGTTGAATGAGGAAATAAGGGTGAGGGGGGTCTTTATTAAGGCAAAATTAAGGTATAGAGTCATTAGGGTTTGTATTTTTATTGTTTTTTCTTTCCTTTTTGTTTTTCTAAGCTTGAGCCCCATGGAGAGGCTGACATGTCAACTAACATGGATTTGGCTAAGTCATAACTGACTTAACCAAGTCATTATTTTTGTGTTGACTTGACTGAATCAGATGCTAACTCTGCTTCTCACCAAGCTAGCGACCAAGTCAGACCAGTTTTCCAAAACAAACAGTATAATTCAATAAACAATTGAGATGATCTGACTTGGCTGACTCTTATAACATTGTTGTAACCAACACTAGATCTAGTTTTGCCTATGTTTTAACAATTGAAAATATAATTTACAATAGGCACGATAATTAGATAATGCTCTAGGATATGCCGTGCCAGGACTAGATTGTTATACATGCCTCAAAACTATGATTTTATTATGGAAATAGAAGATGAAGGATCTTAAAAAGATCCCCTCCTCCCCCGCCCTGGCCTTTATTTTTTACAATCAAATGAGAATAAACCGAAACAGGAAGCGATTCAGATCTAGGAAAACAATTGCAGGCAAAAGATCTCACAAATATAGTATGACTACTTCAAGGGTAAACCTCAAAAAACACTAATAATATTCAACGTTACTCTAAATTTATGAGTAGATTATAGAAAAGAAGAATGCCCTTGCATGAGAGATATGTTCTTCATGGGTGAGGCTTACAAAACTAGAAGGTAGGTGAGACAAGTAGAAGAAAATGAAGTAAGATGAGAGAATAATAGGAGAGTGAAGAGACCAAGGAAAAGGGTCAACACATCTACCACCCCTCCGCGGCCCCCCCCTCCAACACCAAAAAAACAAAAAACATATAAAAATAGCTTGACGAATCCTGTTGCTTGATATTGCTAGAAATTCATGAATGAGTGATAAAACAACTTAAAGAAAGCATTGAACTAATCCAACCTTGGCTATGGCCAACAAAACAAATCTCAACAACTGCTAGAACATCAATTTTGTGTCTCGGTGAGGACAACAGAATGTGTTTACTCCAGTTCACTTAGCAAGAAATTATTTTTGTGCAAACAGTGCTATTGGTTTTATTGCCTGTAAATTTTTGTCAAACAGCTTATGGAATTGCATTCTATGAAACTAGATCACAGCCAAAGATCATGTTTGATCTTATAAACACTGCTAGAGCAACTTGCTTTGAGGTTTTTCATTTTAGTCTGAAGTCTGTATATGCAAGAGAGCAAACACACTTCTCAAAATTATATTGTGACAGCTGCTAGTTCAGTAAACACAGAATATTGTGCTGCACTCCACAAGGGAACTGTAGCTGATACATTTAACCAAACCCATAAACCACATAATACATTATATTCCCTTTCACAATAATATGCATTAGAAATCTCCCACAAAACATTGTCATTCCAAACAAACTGCAGAGCATGAAATTCTAGGCAGGAAGGCATGCATAGTATAGCCAGCACCAACTGAAGTACTTATCAAATTGAATCTGCATAGCACTTTTTCACAACTAATATTCTTCCATGCCATTGTTTTCATTCCTCAAGTATGTCCAACATCCCTGCAGCCCTGCCTAAAGAGTTGCTAGAACATAGATCTTTGGATTGTTCTCAAAGAAAATTTGTTCTTTTCTACCTATAGCAGTCTTTTTCTTGTAATTTATTCTATTCATCAAATTGACGTGGATACATTCCTCAAAACTTTACATGATTACTGGAAGAGATGGGATTTCCACTATTTATTGAACCACTGTCAATCCATAAAAGCACTTGACATCGCAGGCTTCTTTGACTTGAAGAACCACAAGGAGCCAAATAATGGATGTGAAGACAGTTCTATCAAAAATAATTGTTGGACAGAAACCTGATGAACATCAAAAGCATAATATTCTGCTGAAGGAAGTAAAACTAACCAACAATCCAGCCCAAGTTCTCGATGCTTAATGCAGCCTTTCAAATAGTCACCAGATCGTATGAAAACTACAATAGGATAATCCCTTTATACAAATTGATAAATAGTTATCCAGTCTGCTGCATGATGGTTATTGTTATTATTTTCAGGCAGCCTTAAGTAATCTACATGTGCTTCAATACGTAACAATTTAAGAGAAAGTAGTAGCTACTACACTTTCAAGTGACAGAGATAGCCCAATGTTTAGGAAACATACATCTTGCAGTCCTAGAAGGCCCCTGATCTTACTTTCAAACTAGGGAACTACGTTTCCTATATTAGATTCTGATCTCTCATATTAAATATGGCTGGCTGGAAAACATCGAAGGGATGCGATAACCAGTTTGAGAAACCTGGAGGGTCATGCAGCAAGAAAGGTTCGCCTATCCTTGACCAGCCATATTAGTAAATTAATCTCATCCCTAAAAGCTATCCACATGAAAGAACAGAGAGAATCTTATGAGAAAGCCATCAAATTTCTTGCTTCTAGTTATGGCCTTTCATGGCATGAGGTTTTCTCTCTGATTACCTCAGTGCCATGGTTTCCTCTGTCACTCATGTCACATACTGTGTTTCCATTTGCACTAGAGATCCAGTTTTTGTATTCAGTTACTTTCTTCCTAGTGTGGGACAAGGTGTTCTTTTGTATCTTACCTCTGTCCTGCCGTGCTTTGCGAACGGCCTGTTGGATCTGGCGTTCATGCTTTTCTAATATTTCATCAATATTCACCGATTGAGGCAAAAGTGGACCTGAGTACTCAACTCTGTCTTCTTGAGCGCCATAACCCTGCCAGTTCACACACCAATACCTCAGATTAAAAAACAGAATTAAAATGTCAAATACATAAGCATTCATCAAACAGTGCACAACTTGTAAGTTATCAATTAAGGAGAACATTCTTACTATGAATGGTTCCATATTGTGTCGCCTTTCAACCCTTCTTTGATCACTTGTGGAGAGATCCTGCAAATAAAAATTATTCAAAATGTTAACTTAATCTATTTTCTGAAAATGAGCTAAATCTTGTTCTGTTGAATGCTAAGGAAGTTCTGAGAGCTGATGGTTTTCTTTTTGTACCCCATCTATTTTAGCAACATGATTGCACTGGTGCAAATCGCTCCCATCTTTGTGGATGTCAGTGCCATTCGTATTTCTTGTTGCCATTGAACTGCAGTAATTTAATAAATCAGCTGTAGGTTGTACAACTGCTCTTTGCATTTTCAGATCTAGTTTAGTTGATGACTTTGAGGTCCCGGTTGAAGCCCAGACAGCATCCATTCGAACGTCATCATCTGGATGCTTTCCCTCTGCCAAGCCACCCTCACTTGAAATTGAAATTGTGCCAAAATGAAATTTTTTATTTTGTGGGATATGTGTTTGATGAGTGCCACTTGCTTCACCAGAAGCATTCATTGCTCTTGGAGGATCAATAGGAAAACCAAGAGCACCATCATCCTGTTGAGCGTTAAACATCTCACTCTTGCTCTTGGAGTCTGCTTGAGAATCCAAACGCCATTTCTGCAGACAAGGCAATCAAAAGCTGATCACAAATCTCATTCAAACCTTCCACACCAAACCTTCTACACAGGAAGATAATACCAATCCTGAGCAAACACTAACATGCAAAGTCCAGTGATAACTGATGAAAACTGTGAAATAGTTCAAATGAAAATGCCAAGCAGATCATAATTTGCTACAGGTTGAACACATTAGTATGCACCAGGGAATCAAATTTATAAATATCTGCTAAAGCCATGAGTTGATTTCAACATTGTACAGGTATCTTGAAAATCTACCACACGTCATTCAATACGACAAACAAGAACACTTGCTACCTGTATGGATGCTGCCAATTCTGCATTGCCATCTGGTGCTGGAACTGCTCTAGATTCTCGTGATACTCTTCTTGCCACTTGAGATACGTGTCCCCTTCCTCCTACAGCCCTTTTCCTGATGGAACAATAAAACTGTAAGCAACCCACAAAGCAGAAAAAACATTATATGCAAAAGATATGAACAAAGAATTTTGTTGGCAAGAGAAGGTGTATTGAGCCAATTGACAGCTTGCAACTAACTGTTAGTGAACTGTTGTGAAAGAAACATGTAATTTTGATATATTATATAAAGATAATATGGAACTTAGTAACCAACTCGAGTTGTTATAGTTAACAGTTAGGAATAATAGATAGATTGTTAGTTGGTAAATCGTAATTTAGGACTTTGCACCATTGTTGAAAAAATCGGCATCAGCAAAAAATTGGCAAGCGTCCGGAATACAACTTCTCAGCAATATCGGCAAAAATCGGCAAACCACGGAAAGGATTAAAAAATACAAAATAAATTCATTTTTTCAATTTTTTGAACACAGAAACCAACAAAAAAACATCAAATAAACACATAAATATGGAAAAAACATTGATATATGTGATGTAGTGGATGCCAAATAAAAAATGATACATCAAAGTCGATATTGAATACTGAACCCTGATAATTGTGCAATCAAGAACTCAAAAGTGGACAACCAATACAAAATGACATTAAATACATAAATGTATCTCATCATCATGACTCAAAACCATGGTGCACCACTTGGAATTTGTATAGAATGGTTGAGAGGAGAGAATTCCAGGTAGGTGTATAGTCAGCAGTCCATTAATTGGAAAAGTTTGTCCTCTTAGCTATGTCATAAGCACTTTGTGGTTCTCAAGGCTTACATTGGAAGTATCTAAGCTATGTCATGAATACAAACACAAAGCAGTTGCAATCTAACCCTAGATCCACAAGGATGAATGTATATGTACATGCTATGTTTTGGTGTGTTCTTATTGAATAGTAGTGCTGCAAAAGGTGACGGTGGTGGTCAGTTAAAGTGTGCAAGACAATAATTGAAGTTATGTCTCTAAGGTTTTTTTTGACATAGATGGTGTTATATAATATATCCATGTTTCAATATTTACCAATTCAATACCTCCAATCCTACCCTCCAATCAAAATTTAAATTCACATTATACAAAATGCTAGACATACATATAGAAAAAATGTCACTTTTCATTAGCCATCTTGCGTCAACATAAAATTGTTATTTTATAAGCCCTTTTTGTTAGCTTGCCTTCACTGTAGGATTTCTGACTTCCATTTCCTTCCGAATGAATGTTGAGAAACTACATACCTAGTTTGTTCAAGACTTTATAAGATTTTAGTGATAAACAAGATAGTTCATAAATGTTATTTCACTTGGTCATTCAACTGACTCCACTTGATAGACTGTCACAGAGTCATGTTGCTGAACCACCTGTTAGGAATAAAAGGAAGTAAAATATATACAAGTTTGAGAATAAATTGTTGAGATTTGAAGGATTTCATGACTTGAAATACACATATTGACCAACATCAGGTAGAATAGTTGTTGAAGAAAGTTAAATGATATCTATTAACAAAGTAAAGATATACCAAAAACTTGTAAACCCCTCAATAGCGTGGCCTTTTCTTCACAACTCTAACATGCAGAGTGGCTGCAATAAGGTAATTGCTTCTCTATTTGTACATATTTGTTTTTTATATAATATATGTGGTATTTTCTCAAAAAAATGCACAAACGACTAGTAGTTGAAGAAAAATCAACATATACACATCAAAAGAGATGATTGAGGGACTCGCCAATGTTGTGTAGGTTTTCTGCAATTGTTTATGTTATCATAGGATTTGTACTTGTGCAAATCCCTTCACAAGATGTCAATCTTGTGCAACAACTAGAAGTACTTGTCACTGTCACCTAGGCAAGTACTTTCCTCATTTTAGTGAAGGAAGAGATCCAACACAAGGGAGGATTCCCTAGTGACCTCAAGGGATCCTATAGCAAGCTAGAGGCAAGTCTATGGCCCCCTATCTTGGTCACTCAATGAGATAGGTTAGGTCTAGGAAAGTGGAAAGGGTGGAATTAGTTGTACAAGTTAATTGGATAACCTATGCGAAGCAATAAGCATTCCAATGCATTTAATAGTCAATTACCAAGTTAAATCAACTACCAATCACCTCTAGATGCTAGCTATCAAGTGAAACTAGTTGCTGTTGTAAAATTGCAGCAGTGAACAAGTGTATATCAGCAAAGTGTAATTTGCAACAACAACAACAAATCAGCCCAGAAAAATTAGCAATTATATCTCACAATTAAGTCCTTAACAAGTAGATCAATTTGCAATCATCAAACAATATTTCTGAGCTGATTTTCCCCAATATTAAGTAAGTTATCAGCAATTAGTAAAGCCCTAATGGTTGTAGCACACCTGTTATAACAGCAGCAAAAAATATACTATGTTTGCCAAGCGTTGAGTTAGGATGAGGTTAGTAATTTGGTTGTCAAGTAGCTTGAGAGAAGGGGAGTGCTTTTAGCAAATACTAGGGTTTTAATCATCGCTTGCAATCAAGAAGACCAGTGCCGTTTTCCTTCTTAGGGCAAATGGAGTCAATGTAAAACACTCAAAGGAGGCTAAGTACAAGAGAAAAGGTGAAGGTTTAAATCCTAGGGTTATCCTCTCATAAACCTCAAAGGAAAAGCTACTAGAGTTTATCATAAACCCTAGGTGTCGTCCCACTTCTTCTAATGCATCTAGCTAAGAGAATGAATGGAAACTAGGTCTTAAACCCTAGGGGGATAGCCACTCCTAACCCCTAGAACTAAACCCTAGCCAAGACAAACATTAAGGGGATAGCCTCTCCTAACCCTTAAGGAAAATCTTGAATGCTTCAACAAAGTCAAGGTGAATACAACAAGGGAAGGGGATAACCTTTCTTAATCCTTCCTTAGGGTTTCAAGATCATTTAAGGAAGATAATGAAAACATGCAACTATTACCTCTCTAATAGAGCATTTACCAAAAATTACCAAGAAACATCACGTGCACATAAAAAAAAACTTACTAGTCAAGGCGCATAGCATGAAGAAACCCTAGTTCATGAAGAATCCATCATCAACAAGAGAAAAAATCCATCCAAAGTCACTCCAAAGGTGCACATAAGACATCCATAGTGAGATAAGAGAAGAGAAGACAAGTAGTAGTGATCTCACAAGTGAGTGAGTTGTGTTTGATCCAAATGAGTACTAGCCTCATTTATATGAGGTAACCCTAGCGCACAATGTCCACATAATGATTTAAATCAACAATAATCCATGATACACGTGTGGCCAACCCCTCAAATAGCCTCTAACAATGAAAAATCATGCCAATACACCAATACAATGCCCTCCCAGGTCACACGTTTAGTGACGCCATGCTCCAAGAGGGTGTGTGAAGCCTCCAAAGGCCATGTCTCATCATCCAAGAGGTGCAAGCAAGGTGGAAGGTGTGTCTCCTCATCCATGGTCATGTCAAGTCATCAAATGGTGCCCCAATGGCAAGCCAACCCATCATCATCAAGCAAACCCTAGTGCATGATGTCATCATAAAAGAGTTCAACATCCAAGGTTGAATGATCGACATCACTCTTTGAGTGGTGTCCAAGCATAACCAAGTGCAACATCCTCCAACAAATGTTGAACAAGGTGTGGGGTGCATTGTCCAAGGGGTGGGCTTTCTGCCCATCTGCATGCCATCATGACCATATCTGTCAAACAAAAGCTCATATGTCCATCATCCAAGATCCAGGAGGTGCGAGAGGATGTATCTGAAGGGGGTCAATCATCAGGTGACCCAATGCTCTGCGTCACATGTGTAGGTGCAATGTAGGGTTTGTTTGTCATTGGGGCACCGCTTTGATGAGTTGCGGTTTTGATGACGAGACATGACCTTTGACGAGGAGAGGTCATTTTCCACCACACTTGGCACCTTGATGATGAGACGTGGCCTTTTGATGATGAGACGTGGCCTTTGGAGGCCTCTTACACCTTCTTGGAGCCTGACGTCACCAACATGTGTGGCTTTGGAGGGCTTATTTTGATGTTTTAGCATGATTTATTATTGTTAGAGGCTACTTGAGGGGTCAGCCCCACTTATATCATGGATTCATTGTTGTTTTAAGCATGATATTACTGTTAGAGGCTACTTGAGAGATCGACCCCACTTGTATCATGGATTCATTGTTGTTTTAAGCATTATTGTGGACAAAGGGCTTGGTTAGCCTCAAATATAAAGGATAGTGCTTCATTTGTAAAGCTCATCATCACAACTCACTCACTTGTGAGATCACTACTAGTTTCTCTCTATCTCTTCTTTTTCGCTATGGATGTCTTATGTGCACCTTTGGAGTGATTTGGATGGATGCTTTGTCTTGTTATGGTGAATTCTTCATGCAATTAGGGTTTCCTCATGATAGCGACTTGACTAGTAAGTATTTCTTGCAAGTTTAAGTGTTGTTTCTTGGTGTATTTTGGTTAATGCTCTATTAGAGAGGTAATAGTTGCATGTTATCATTATTTTGAAACCCTAAGGAAGGAGAGGTTATCCCCTTCCCTTGTTGTATTCATCTTGACTTTGTTGAAGCATTCAAGGTTTGCCTTAAGGGTTAGGAGTGGCTATCCCCTTAAGGTTTGCCTTGGCTAGGGTTTAGTTTTAGGGGTTAGGAATGGCTATCCCCCTAGGGTTTAAAACATAGTTTTCCATCCATTTTCTTAGCTAGACACATGAGAAGAAGTGGGACGACACCTAGGGTTTATGAGAGGATAAGCTTTAGTGGCTCTTCCTTGAGTTTCACCTAGGCTTATGAGGGGATAAACCTAGGCCTCTAAACCTTCACCTCTTCTCTTTCTTAGCCTCCTTTATGGTGATTTCCTTGACTCCATTTTGCCCAAGAAGAAAACGACACTAGTCTTCATGATTGCAAGTGATGATTAAAATCCTAGCATTAGCTTTAACTCTCTCTCTCTCTCTCTCAAAGCAACTTGACAATTAGATACCTAACCTCATTTACACACTAATTCTAACCCAACGTCTGGCAAACTAAGTATATTTATTGTTTCTGTTATAAAAGGTTTGCTACAGCCATTAGGGCTTGACTAATTGCTGATAACTTACGTAATATTGGGGAAAAATTAGCTCAGAAATATTGTTTGATGATTGGATATTGATCTACTCATTGAAAGCTTAATTCTAAGATATAATTGCTATTTTTTCTGGGCTGATTTCTCGCTGATGTTACAAAATATAGTTTGCTGATATACACTTGTTTATTGCTGCAATTTTACAACGACCATTAGTTTTACTTGATAGTTAGCATCTGGAGGTGATTGGTAGTTGATTTGACTTGGTAATTGACTATTATATGCATTGGAATACTTTTTGTTTCACACATGTCAACCAATTACCTTGTATAACTAATCCCAACCTTTCTACTTTCCCAGACCTAGCCTATCTCATTGAGTGACCAAGATAGGGGGCCATAGACTTGCCTCTAGCTTGTATAAGATCCCTTGAGGTCACAAGGGAAGCCTCCCTTGTGTTGGATCTTCACCAAACACTAAAACGAGGAAAGTATTTGTCTAGGTGACGATGACAATTACTTCTAAATGTTATGCAAGATTGGCATCTTGTGAAGGGCTTTGCACAAGTACAAATCCTGTGATAACAGTCATAATAGAAATTTTGACAAAAATTGACGAGGTTATGGCATTTCAAAACTACCATGAGGGACCATTTCGAGTATTGCATGCCACTTGGAGGTTGTTGTTTGCACATTTATCGAGGATCTATTGATGGAGCAACTTCTCTTGGAGGATCTTATGGAGGACGTTGGAGTATGACATGGTCTCATTCCTTCTTTGATGGAGACGTCCACCTTCATGGAGATATTTTGTTGGGTACTTGTACATGTGACTTGATGACCACTTCTTATTTTATGTGTTGTTGGTTAGTTATTTGGAGGATATTGTTTCTTTACTCCTCCCTAGGCTAGATCTAGGGTTTTGACCTTAAATATTGTTATTTTATTATAGATGAAGATGGAGCTCAAACCTATATAAGGGTTTTCTCTCTTCATCATTTCTCATGTTTGGATTTTTGGAGTCTCCCCTCCTTGGAGCTTAATGGATACATCTTTCTTGGAGCATATGTGATGTCTAAGGGTTTTCTCCTTTGAACATGTGGCTTATGGTTCTAATGCTTCTAAATTGTTGCTTATCATTGTAGAGTTGCTAGAACTTGCTTTGTAGGGCCAAGAGAGAAGAGTATATCTACCCCATTCGAAGGGTTTTATCATTTGTGAGGAGTTTTCTCCCTATTTTTTCCTTTGATGTCTTATTATACCTGTCGACAAGCATCGTATATAGCATTGAGTTAGCGTTGACTAGCTATTAGTTGATGGTTGACCATAGAATATGCATCCATTTAACCAAAGTTTTAAAAAACATTGATTTAAATTGAATTTTCAATATCATTTATCTGGTATATCATTGGCCAAAGATTTTGAAGTCTTATTGTGCCTGTTAAACTAGCAACCCTACAAGGTCATATACTGCTATGGTAGCAACACATGGGATAGATTCCCAATGTCACCACAACACCTATCATTTTCCCTATTCAATCCAAACTCCTATGCTAAGAGGCTTTGGGAGGCTTCCCACTAAGTAACGCTTCACCACAAGAAAATCAAGACCAATGCTTAAATGAATGTATACTAGGTGAAGGTAGGAGTTAATTATTTTAATGCTTGCTGAAAACAAAATATGCAGAAAATAAGAAGACCAAACAGCAAGCTAACTTACCCTTTACTCTTCAAGAATAATGATCAAATAATGTACAAGAGAGGGGAAATATTATTACCACTTTTGCGGATGATTAACTATGTGAGTACCTTGACCAAAATGGTTGGAAATGAGTAATCTCCTTGCTGTTCTATTATTTCAGACCTACAAAACAAAGTAAAACGCAGAAAACAACAAGGAAAATGGCCTTTTGGGGCCTCCCACAAGTGCAAAAATGCACTAGATCACTAGATCTGTGGGTAAGAAGGGTAGGGCAGCGAAGTATAAATGTTTACTAAGCCCAAGAGCCTTCATATCTTCTGTAAAATCAATTTCCAGCAAGCTGGAAATTAGTTTTGCAGAATTGGTGTTCAAATCCCCCTAGGGTCAAAACCCAAAATTTGCTACAACCAATAAAATCAATCGTAGGGCTGTAGTTATCCTCTATAATGACCAGAAAACAAGATATAATATGTAAATCAGATCTGGGATTGAAATAAAAGGGTTTAGGATGATAAAACTTACAAAATGCATACCTTCAATATGTCCACCAAGTGTAGATTTGAAGATTTTGCTTGCTGTTTTAATGCAGATCTGCGCACTTACTCTCAAGTAAACCCTTGCAATAGATGTTTAATGAAGCACAAATACAAGAAAATATGTATCTTGGGGTAGGGAAGAATAACAAAGCTACTAGCTTACAAGAGATAAAAATTAATAACAAAGCTAGGGTATGATTTTTTGTATTTTTATAATAAAAAATGATTGCAAATATTTAGATAAAATGGTTGAAGAAATTGAGATATATATATATTTTTACCTTTATCTCTTACCTTAAGATGTCTCCGAGTTTGTGGAATTATGGCCCCGTGAGCTTAAGATTGGTTGGATAGATTTCTAGACGATTGGGTTTGGAGTGGAAGCATTATCACCCACAATGCTAGAAATTTATCAATAAATGGGTTCCTCTTTGGATTTTGCCAGGAAAGCTCCTCTACAGGATGGTCTCCAAGACAATCAATCAACTAGGGTCGAAGATATAAGAGACCACTTGGTTGAAGCTACTCCCAAAGGAATTGGTCCAACAACTTGGGTGTATTACCCTTGGATCCCACAAAGAGAGTAAGGAGACGAAGGCCTATCTTCTCTCTTCCAAGTGACTATGTAGCTCCTCAATGGATTGATTGGTTATCTCTCGCAATTATCCCAAGGAACCCCTGTCAAGCACAATTAAATATATCCAAGACCAAGAAAAACAAACATTACAATATATAATCCACAGTGACACAAGAGAATTGAGTTCTTGAAAATAACATTATGATCTCACAAAGTTTCAACAACATCAAATGAGAGGAGGAGCTAGCCTTATATAGTTAAATTTGTAACGCTAGTTTCTACCTCCCTTATAAAAAAATAATTTCTTGGTTTGTTCATCCACAATTGATTGGAGGCTAAACCAATCTTTAACTTGTCATCCACAAGTTGGAGACTAAGTTGTTACAATTAAAAATGTTTTTTTACAATAAAATATCACCACAAGGGGGATCATTTTGAACAAAAAGGCAACGGTTAACTCCATAAATCTTCAACAACTAGGAGAATGGACTGAATTGATGATCAAGCTTAACGACAAGGTACCTTTTGACCCAAACAACTCCAATATTTGACTAACTCTGCTTGCTTAATTGAGTGTGCTGGCGGCTTCTTTAGTTTGGCAGATCTCTTCTAATAGGCGACTCCCTTTCATGTGTGTGGCGACTCACTTAATAGATCCGTCCCCTCTACCATGTAATTGCTTCTAAATAAAATGTTGATAAAAACAAGGGGTTAACTTTATGTTTTTCACCCTTTTATGAAGATCGATTGGACTCATTACTTAGTACTTTTTGGAAAATAATTAAATAAAGGAGATTGTCCCCCTTATATCTTTCTTTGGTGCGCCCCTTTCAAGTGGGTGAACAATATTTTTGCCTTTTACTTTTTCACTTATCTTATTAATTTTAATATGCGTTTTTTTTAATTGCTACCTTTAGCCAAGTTTGCGTGATCCATGTGAAACTCGTCTCAAGTGGGTGAACAATATTTTTGCCTTTTACTTTTTCACTTATCTTATTAATTTTAACATGCCTTTTTTTTTAATTGCTACCTTTAGCCAGGTTTGCGTGATCCATGTGAAACTCGTCGGACTGAAATATTCCGAGACATGGGTTTTGCCCGGAACCACAGATTTCGTTGATTTTTATAGTTGTAACTTTTCTTTTCAAACACTTAGGATATAACTTTATATGCCCTTTTATCTCCCCTTTAGCTGGGTTTTGTCGAATCCACGTAAAAACTCTAGGACTTAAAAATTTGGCTATATGGGTTTTGTTCGGGACGTGATTTCCTTCACCTTTGCCCCTGAAATTATCATCGCATGCCATGTAGTGACCCTCTTTTTGTCACGTTTATCGGTAAATGCATTTTTGCGACCTTTTGGAAACTGATTTATGTTTACAACTCAACCTTTTTTCAAAATTTCAACATGGCATGTAAAGTATGCATGAAAACGGTCAATCTAAACCCCTGTTGTATTTTTAACCCTGAGATCCTATGCAAAGGATTAGTGCACTGCTTTAAGAGATGTGAAATGATGAAAACTTTGTGAGACTGTCATGTTGAGAACAAAAATAATAATGCATCATGGCCAAGAGATGCCTATAGATTCAATAGAAAATAACCATGTGGAATGACATAGGCGTACACGACATAAACAAGACTAGGCCCCACAACTCCCCACAAACTACAATCACCCATAAGATTTGTGGCTCCACACAATCATGCGTCCCAATAGATCCGTGTCAAATCCTCCAATCCTATCCAAAATAAGAAACATTAAAACGAAAACATAAAAAAACTGATCATAATCGAACTAAATACAAAAGTCCACTTCAAAATCATTCATTCACTATGGTTTACATAGCTTTAACTTACTTACAATGGTATATGCATCCTTAAACTTACAATGGTATAGCCAATTAAAAACATATGCTACCTCTCCGAGAGGTGACAGCCATTTCATCCATGAATTAAACCATTGCTTCTCGTGCATCTGCCACACACCTACTTCACGCACCTGCTCCTCCACCTACGTTCTCCACTTGTGTTTGCCATGGATGTCCTCCACTTGTGTTTGCCATGGATGGACACAATGATGGCACTCTGCATGGACACAATGTTGCAGACAAGTGGCGTATCCAGAAGCTCCCCATCACCATCATCTTTCACAGTAAAAATATGGATAGTTATCTCAATCCGAAGAAATCTATTCCCTACGGATTCATATGGAGATCGAGTAGCACCTGAGCAAATTCATAAACATGGACATAGGCAACAGCTGAAGCATCTGGATAAGCAACATCATAAACAACGCTAACGATAGCAACATATGACAAGAACAATAGTCTCCATAATCATGGATTCTTGTGCTCTTCCAAATTCAGGGCAAGTATTTCGCTACCACCTACTTTGTTGCAAGTACTTCAACTCCTCTAAAGATACCAGTGTTTCCATACTCGACAACTCTTCTAATTCAAACCACCCATTAATACATCGGTATATAAGTTTTCTCCACTGCACTAATCCTCTATCACAAGCCTCAAGCCAAGTTCAATCCCAAAGCTGTGTGCATCTATAGAACAATATCTCTGTCCTGTTGGAAACGGTGACAACAACTCATCCATGAATAGGATTTTAGATCCTATAAACCAGGGTTGGTTGTAACCAACGGGACCAAGTTAGAATATGGGTGAGATCACAATTAATAATCAGTTTCTAATATATTGCTATAAATTTGTATGCCCGTAGAGGCTGTGTGAGTGAGTGAGGGAGTGAGACCTGACTGTAATCTCCATTAGCTGAATAATAAGATAATCGATACCTGCGCTTGGTGGACGTAGCCCAACATTTGGGTGAACCACGTAAATTGCTGTGTTCTTTGTCTGCATGTATTGATTGTCTTATGGTAATTTGTGTTTTCCGCACTTGCAAATTACAACATGTCCAAGAATGAAATAGAGAAAAAGGAAGGTACGGCTATAGCACAAGGTGCCTCCACCGACTTCTGAGAAACTGGAGGCTCTGTCGCATGCTAACAGGTCGAACCTCCCCATCCCGTCTATAGATATGTGACATGTCCTTCCTGAAAGGAGTGTAAACTTTGATTGATCCCACCCGAAATCTGAGCGATGAAAGAGATGGAAGACGGGTTGGTTTAGAGGTTATCTCTTTAGTGAGGTTAGCCCAACCCTTCTAGCTCTTTGAGGGGCCGGTCTATGGGCTTCACAGAACACAAAATCACTAATATTACTATCGGTTGTTAGCTTCGTGGAACAAGTAAGCGAGTGCTTATCCCTATAGGAGTGGGGGCTCTCTCCCTTTATGGATATAAAGAAACTTATAAAGGTCTTGACATGCACCCCGAAACCCAAACAAACCTATATAAAGAAACTTATAAAGGTCTTGACATGCACCCCGAATCCCAAACAAACCTACACCAAGCTTCCCATACACTATCGATTTATCAAGAGGAATTCAAGGGCAATTATAGGGACAAAAAGGCGAGGGAGCATAGAACAAAGACAACGCGTTATCCTTTTGTACCGTGCTAGCTATTCTATAATATAGAGTACGTTCCCTGCTCGAGCACTAGAAGGATGTCAGGTTGCAGCCCTTGAGAGACTCAAGGGCATTCTGGTAGCACTTGAAGTGCCAGTTGACCAAATGAAAGTAACAGGAAAGCCAACAGCAGCAGTTGATTCAATTGCCCCAATCATGTTGCAAAGCTAAATCTAACAATTACAGTTGATGTTGATCCAGAACCAGCTCCAGTTCGAGTTCCGAAGCTAGTAGTTGCAGTTTCATTCCCGCCAACAATTGAAGTTGATCCAGACCAAGTTGAACCAGCAGTAACAATATATTTTCAAGCTTAATTTCCTAGGGGCAGTGGCATTGAAGCTTTGATTATCAACATCCTGTAACTCAGAACTTAGATCCAGGCGCTGCAGATTCGAACAAAGAGTAATGGAGTAATGGCAGAGAAGTTCCTTAAGATGACCTCAAAGGGCACTGCAATCAATGCAATGGGTACATGGCAGAGTTTTTCAAACATTTTCAAAACAACTCATTTGATAATTCGATACATGCCTTAGGTATCCCACATATCAAAAGATGTCTATGTATCATCTCCACTTACGTGATCCAGGTATCCCACGCGTGTTTTAAAAATGTTTTTTAACTAGGTTTTTTCCTTTTTCCATGTGTCATATTTTTATGTTTCAATTATTATGTGTAATAAAGGGTTGTAGTATCACTGGAGTTTTTGTGACTGAGATTGATGCTTTTGGGACTGAGTTTGGTGATGAACTCATTCACTGTATCTGTCCATTAAGTTCTAGCAGTTGTTCATTGATTGAATTATGAAATTAGCTTATAATTTAGTGTGGTTTTCTTCAAATAACAACCTGTGAGGGCAGGTTCTATGGTTGAGATTTAAAAAATTTCTTTAAAGCCAACATTCTATTACGTGAACTTGATGGAAATCAACGTCGGAAACAGGACGGTCTTAGTGCCGGCAACGAGCATGGCCAGCGGGGGAGGAACAATAATGACTCCGGAACAACTATAAGCATTCTCGTTGCTTCTGCTTGTACGACTCTCAGAGACGCTTTTCGAGGGTAGATCCCCTATATGCAGGCGAAATCCGACAACAGATTTGATACTTGTTAAGATATGTCTTCTTCTTCAGTCGACGTTCCCACCATGACATTGCACTTGGATGGTAACGTCGACCTGGTTTTGCCGAAGGAAAATATTCTATTCAACCTAGGATCGAGGCTCGTTTGCTTGGCCTTCAAGGGCACTTCTGATTCTCCTTCCATCATAGGAAATGTTCAACAGCAGAATTGACATATAGTTTTTGATGTACCCCATTCTCGACTGGGATTTGCTCGGGAACGATGTGCTGCTACTTGATACAATATTGCATCCATATCTCGTTTGGGATTTCCTTTGTCTTCTTTTCTCTTCTCCTACAAATATCTCATCCATATTCTATGTTTCATCTACAACTTCCGCTTTCTTCCCTTCTTAAAATACTGGTCTGTCGTTTGAAAGCTCAACTGGTGAACAGCAACTACAGTCAACAATAATCAAGGGCTATTATTTTGTCCAATCTTTATAGCATTTTTTCAGTGATATTATTATTATTATGAAAATTATTATTAGTAATTGTTTTTGGCTATACGATGAAAATGTAATTATGTCTTAGATTTTAAGAAATAGAAAGTTTAATAAATATCATTAAACAATATTGTCAATTTGTATACAAGAGGAGATAATTCTTTATAGTTAAATGGGACGCAATGATTTTGTTTAAATTATTTTTATAATATATTAAAATTCAATGCCACACCATTTCATGTTTTTTTTTTATGTTTCACAAAGTCCATTGGATTGGACTTCCATAAAGTATCAAACAATATGTCGTTCAATTCAGACAGTTTTCTACAATGAGCACCTGTAAGTTGTTTATTCGTTTGACATAATTTATATCGAAACGAATGTTATAAGTTAACATAGTGTAACATTAGAGTCATTCTTATAGTAACAAGAGAATGACTAATTTTCATGGTTATTAAGAAAGTAAGAAAACAAAGTTGTAAAGAATGTTATACAGAACATCAAAATTTAGACTAATTTTTATTTAAACATAAATGATATATAAATAAATAAAGGGGATTTTGGTGGGGGTCAAAACTCATAATTAGCGTACATTATTGATGATATCATGTCCATTACATTATTTGCTAGTAATAGATATTTGTTTCTAATCAATATTAAATAATAATGTTTTTTTTTCTTATTATGGTTCAGAGACTTCTAACGGTTCGATGGTTATGTTATTTGGGTTGAACGAGAAGCAATGCCTGGAGAAGAAAGGCCGTCCAAAAAGAGTTGGTTCTTGTGGGTTCGGATAGTAAGGAGGTCAAGTCCTCACGTTCATGAATGAAAGTCATATAACAGAACAACCTGTGGGGGAAATTTCCGACCTTTTCATACATTTGACCCGAATGTATCTATAATTAACATTTATGCAATTTATAAACAATGTGGTGATTAATCAGTCCCAAAAGGTGATAGCGACCATGAACCGAAGGACTTCATTACCAAATTTTTAGAATACTGAAAGAGAGAAAACCTTTGTAATAATAGCATTGGATGGTTGCAACAAGGAAGAAACTGTATAAATCATCTCGCAATTGGATTGGAATTTGCCAATTATTACTTTAATATGGACCTATGATAGAACCAACATCAGCCATGCGTCAGCCAATACAGATAATTTGTAGGATTATCATGAATGAATGATTATTTAAAGAGCAAAAAAAATTGATACTTCTTGGCGCTGGATCATGACGAGAACATAGATGACATAACTATTTATTTGTATTAACCCATTGTGGTTAGGCGTGGGCGAATATAGTCAATATGTAAATTTACATGATGTAAAAAACAATAACACAGTAATTGATGTTACTGGCAATTCTATTTCATTAAAAATCAACAAAAAAGTAAATTCTATTTCATTAAAAATCAACAAAAAAGTAATAGATGCGCTGGAAATGCATTTGTCATTTAGCCATTCTCAATACTTGCAAACAGTCATTTAGCCATTCTCAATACCTGCAAACACTAGGTATATGCTACCTTGTAGCCTTGTTCATGAATGTATTATCTTACTCCTATATCTTCTAGAGTTGTTGAATGTATTATCTTGCTCCTATCATCATCTTCATTATGTCGGCCACACCCCTTTAGCAATGTTTTGATGTGACACTTTCAAGGTCCTCCTAGCATTTCTTCACTTCCATTTTCAACAATGTTAAGTTCTTCACGTGACATGTATATTGTGGTCCTTGTAGCCTTAACCCTTTGACGAGCTTCCCTCTTGGATTGGCTTTGTTATCACACAAGCCCTGACTTCTTGAGATAAAGTCCTAAAGCTCAAGTGAGGCTTAGGTGTAACTAAGAGGGGGGGCACTGTCACCTCACCAACCCTCTTCTACAATTTAGGCTGACTCTCCTCTGGCTCAAGGGGGGCTTCCCTGAGATAGGATTGCTAGGACTTTAGGGCAATGAATTACAAAGGTGATTTAAGAGTAAATCCATAAACAATTTTAAAAGGATTATGAATATGAAGTTGATGGAAGGACCAAAGACTAGTGTCTTTCCATTGGGCATATGAGGTCAACTAAGGCTCCTCTTTTAGAGATTACAAGTGAAACTAAAATGACAATTAGGGTAGTCCACTACAAACCCTAATTGATCACCCTAGTTGCTCAAAATGTTTCAAGAAGATCAAGGGGAAAGTTCTCCACTAGAATTCCTCCAATGGCTTTGAAAAGGGATCTATCAAGGAAGGTAGAAGAGGGAGCACCACCACCACTAGAGAATCACAACGACACTTTCTATCATTCATTCATAAATTCCACAAGGAAATGAAGAGAACCACTTACTCATCAAAACACACACAAAACCATTCATCCATTAATCATCCATCCATTATGAAGCATCCACAAGATAACATCCTCATGAGAGCACTCTAGCTAGCCATCCATAACACAAAAGAAATAGATAAAAGTCTCCAACATATTTTCACTAAAATGATAAGGGATTTCTCCCCCAATCCAACCATGAGTATAAATGAGGAAGGGCACCTTTATTTATAGAGTGATGCTCACCTTCCTTTACAATAAAATATTAAAATCTCATGAGAGGTCTTTATATTTAGGCCAAGAAAAGTAAAATTTGATTCTCCTACAATTAATTACTCTAAAACAACAATAAAATAGGTGGTCAAGCCACATGTACAATGATCAAGGTGAAAATAGCCCAAGAGAGAAGGATGTCCCCTCTAAAGAAGGAAGAATGTGGCTCCCATGTGCAACGTCTAGCCTCCAATGGGTGAATCCTCGATTCAATCTCCACCAAGTGTGCAATAGAAGCCTTCCAAGTCCCCTCCAAGTGAACACATGGTCTTTCAAGGTAAAAACGTCCTCTAAACAATGGTAAAATTCCTTCACAAGGGGGCGGCCCCTACAAATCAGCATCAAAATGTCATATATGAGGTCTTCAAGGGAGAGTTTTACTCCTCAAGTGCATGGTGTAATCCTTAAATCATGGTGAAGTAATCCTCCAAGGAAAGAATATAGCCAACGTCTAGCCTCTAGGGGGGAACGACCTCATGGATTGAGTGAATAAGTCCCTAAGAAGTGGACAACTCCTCTAGAGGTCTCCAAAAGTACCCCAAATAGGTCCTCAAGGCTAGATCATGTCCATATCTCAAGCAAACAACCTCCAAGGATGATGGAAATTTATCCCTCAAGTCAAAACGTGCCTCAAAACGCCCCAACAACTAGTATGATGCCCACACATGTGAGGTTGGCCCTCCTATGAAGTGAATAATAGCTCATAAGTGGTGAATGAAGAGGGCACTCAAGGATCTTCAACGTGGCATGTAATGAGGGGACCCATGCATGTAGAAATAGCCCAAAAGTGTTATTAACTTATTACCAGTGCCTCAAGAACCATGAACTACCTTGTGAACTATGGACTGCATTGGGAACTGTGAAAATGCCCAAAAGTCTGAATGAAGCAAATGCCATGTGAAAACCCCAAGGATATTCAAAAAGGGACTATGCATTATCAGATACTGCATCACCTATGCAAATAAGAGGCCGAGGTAACAAGCCTCTTGACTCCATTTTCCCTTGTTGGATTGGCGCTAATCTCTTGATCCCTCCATCACTCTTTTACTTCTTAAAAAACTACAAAAAAAACATTGTTTTACTAGAGTTATCTCTTCACATCACCTTTGAGCTTCATTGACTATAGCTTTAGTAATCCTACTACCTCGAGATACCCCCCCTTGAGTTGGAGAAGAGCCAACCTAAAGTGAGAGTATAGGTTTCTTAGGTGACAGTGGTGGTCGTCCTAGTAGTTCCCTCTTTGGTTGCACCTTGTGAATTAGGGCTTTTATCATTAAGTGCAAGCTGGGGAGGTAATAGGTATGATGCTACAAATCATATCTTGTGATGAAAATCACAAGAGTTACCCTCATGCAATATGAGGGGTAACAAAACCAAAGTGACCCTTCTTCAAAAGTTTAAACGTGTATTTGGAGTCAACGACATGGGTACTTTTAGGCAGTAGGTCTTTGATAGTGTATTCCTAACCATCTTGGTGAAAGGAGAGGAATTTCTTCTAGTAGTTAGTGGAGTAGGTACCCAAGGAAATAAGCCATTGAATACCCAAAACATTTACTTCTCCAATGTTTTTAACATAAGAGTCATCCTTGAGGGTATAATCTTCCATTGTAAGTTCCACAACACCTTCACATTGAATATGTTTATAGCTTGGGATGGTTATGGGGAAGCATTCATATGTGTCAAGTGAAATCCTAGTCACTTAACCTCATTCTTATAAAGAATGTTTAAAGTACTGACAGGATCAACCAAAACAAGGAGCCTTTATTTTTTAATGTAGGCATAATATCTTTAAAAAAAAAAATGTAGGTATAAAACCGTAAGGTATCAACTCTACCTGACCTAGTGATTGAAGCAAGGGAGGTTGAGGGTTCCCGTGATTTCAGTGGTGGAGGGGTTTGGACTTATTACCCATAGTAATTATCTTGTTGTTGAAGGAGAGTATCCTGCTCGAGTTTCAATTCAAAGTTTGAGTGGGGTAGATCTTCAACCATAAAATGTTTTTGAGGGGTGCAGACACATCCATTAAACCATGGTTGAGAACATTTTTTCATGAAAGTGCTCCTTCCCCTCACACTCCTGCTCTAGCAGGGCACTCCGTATGAAATTGCCATGGAAGTGCGCTCCCAACATAGAAAGATGTGTTTTTGAGCTCTCCCTGGAGATATTGGTAGTGTACCTAAAGACTCTCAAAGAACGCTCCAAGGAATGCTCTTGAGCGCTCTAGGAACAATGCCCATATATGCAAAATATGCCTATTTTTTCCCTTTTCTAAATCTTTTTTTCTTAATTTGAGCTTATGGAAAGGCCGCAACACCCACACCCTATGAAAGAGGGTTTAGAGTTTAGAAAATCCCTAATCCCTCTTCTTTTTTCATTCCATTTGTTATTGACTCATTTCATTCAACATTGATAGGATTTCGAGAGTCGTTCATGCAAAGAGGAAACAACAATATATAGTAGAATTGTTTCTCTTTCTTCATTTCTTTACTTATCATAGAATTTTTTCTACCTCCTACCATCTGGTTTATAACTTTGTAACTTCTCATGGTTAATTGTTGGTTACAAAGTCTTGAGACTTGTATTAAATGGTTGATACTCTAATCTACTATGAATCACATTTGTAACTTCTTGATAATGTAGTATTTGCCTACTAGTAGTTCTCAAATCCATGCTTTCAGCAACTAATTTGGCATTGTGCACCTTTTCTTTAAATATGTAGGCATTATAATATATAACAATATATATTAAAATATATGTGTACAAAATTCTCCTAGGAATGCTTTGTTCCCAAATTATTTTTGGAAGGGATTACTCCAACTCTTGTTCCCTTCTTCACTCCACACTCTAGAAACATTGACTGAGAGCATTTACAACAGAGGTTTGAGATCGAGGGATTATGTTTATGAACAGGTTGGTGGCTAAGGATTTTGAGTTGAGACATTTCGTACCTTACCTCTTCCTTGGCCCTCCTATCATATTCATAACCCTTTTTGCTAGAGCCAAGTACCTTTCTCTTTATATCTTCAACGTGATTCTCTACTCTTCTAGCTATGGTAATGGCTTTGTCAAAATAATCAGATTCAAAGTTTCAAACACCCTTACCTTAGCCAAATCTCTGACCTCAGATTTGATTTCAGACCAAATCTCTGGAGAGTTTAGCCTTTGACTGAAAGGCTTGAAACTTCCCAATGTATTCTTCAATTGTCATGTCCTTCTAGAACAAGTGCATGAGTTGAACATTGTAGGGATTGTCCCAATTACCTTCTGCTCTGTGTCAATCCATCTGCAAACTTGTTAAACTCCCCTCAAGATATTTTAGCAGTCCATCTCTTTCCCCAAGTATGGGCTGATCCTTCCAAATGTTTAAGGCCATGTTTAATTTATCATCCCAGATGTAATGTGTTGCACCTTGAAGACTAACTTTAGCTTGCTCAGCCAGATGTGGACTTATACTTTGCCTCCAAAATCATATTGTGGGACCTTCCTCTGTAGATGGAAGATGGGTCTCTAAGAGTTTTGTGAAGTTGGCAAGTTTAGAGGGGTGATCACATTCCCCAAGGTTTACATCCTCTTCTTCCTCGATGATTTGGGGTTTTGGAGTGAGGTATCTGGCTCTGGGTTCATGGTCCTTTTACTGAGGATTCACATATGTTGCATCATTTCTTGTACAAGCCTCCTGAGGCTTTTGTAAAACTCTGCCTTAGCCATATAGTGGGATTTGCCCCTCGCCATTTTTTTGGATACCTTGGGCTCTGGTTGTGTAACAAGAGAAAAAATTGATTGATGCTCTGATACCAACTTGCAGCATTCTTGTACCCAAATGGAACTACCACTGCAACTATTGATGTAATGAAAACAAAAAACTAAGAGTAACAAAACTAAAGAGCCAAAATATAATAGTGGGGTCACCTACACACCCAAGGGTGAATTGCACCTACAAATCCCAGTACTGGAGGCTGACCGGAAACTCCACCCCGAGGTGCTCGAAACACATTTCCATGTTTCAGAAATGTCTCCTTGTACAAAACACCTCTGAAACACAGTTGAAACGTTTCAATGCCATTTCAGATTTTTGAAAAACTGTATTGGTCATTCAGCGAGCACTTTGACTCTTTGGTCAGTGTATCAATCATTTCAACCAGCATTTCAACTGTTGGTCAGTATATCAATCATTTCAACCAGCATTTCAACCATTTTGGTCAGTGTATCAGCCATTTCAGATAGCATTTTGGTTGGTAAAACAGAAAAAGAAAACCATTTAAAAAATTAAATGAAATAATGCCAACACTAATTTCTTACATCAAGTTGAGGTCTTGAGCCTCTCTTAATGTTAACTATATTTTTGGCTTTATTTCCAAATATGAAATTCATGAATGTGAAATTTTCATGTCTCCTGGTTTCTTTTTTATGTATATATGTATGTATGTATTTGAGGTATCCTAGCTGTATTGTATCCTGATTTCTAAAAATTTCCCATACCCGTTTCAGATACCGTATCCATATCCATTCCCGTGTCCATATCCATGCAACTTAGCTCTGCAGGGTTTGCGAACTTCTCTATTCCTCCATGGATTGTAATTCTTTGGATGGATCTGTGTTAGGGTTGTTTTTTTGTTTTCTTCCCTTGCAAAAGATCGCTGCAAGGCAGCTTGATAATTTGCAGGTTTTTGTGTGTTGGAGGATTTTTTTTCCTCTGGCATGATATAAATAAGGTTTTTTTGTTGGTAATGGAACTCTCACCTACAGATTTTAAGGGGTTAGACAGATTTTTTGTCATGATAGGAATCTGAGGCCGGATAACTAGGGGTCTTGCCTGTTGCAGCACTTCTATTGTAGAAAAAACTGTAATTTAACCATTTCATGATTAATAGAAAGATATACAGGAAAAAAAAGGATGTTAACCATCAAATTTTGAGCCCCAATTAAAGCCATGGTGGTGCTGGTTCTCGCAGATTTATCTCATATATCTGCAAATTTATTTCAAGCAAACCTAACCAGCCCTCATTCAAACATTGAACTCCATTGTTATTTGATGGATTACAAAAGGTTAACAATATCAAACAGAAACCTAATTTAATCTTCATTTGCCCATACAGGACAGCATCTAGAGCATCCAGCTTACTGATTTTCATTAGCAATTGTACTACATTGAAATAATATATGTTCTTTGAATAACAACAAAAGAGTCACAAATATGGCAGAGAGATGTTTTGTAAATTTCTCACCCTTCTAGTGTCAGAAGGCCACATTAGTCTATTTGTAACATTTCTATAGATTTCATATGCTAACTGCAGGCTAGACAAATCATTAATAAAATTGGAAATCCTAAAAATCAACAATACTGTGTTATCATATCATGATATTCCTTCAAACAGATATGCTAAACTAAATTTATTAATAAAATGACAAGGTTGAACAATGAGTACACTGCTGACAAAGAATGTAAAGATTCAAAGACTTTTGTACCTTCGTGATTCATCATCACGGAGTTTAACATCGAACTCCTTGCTAGGTGGATATTTAGGCAAGCTTGATGGATCACAGGCAAAAGGTTTTGTTGTGAAGAACTGCAGAACAAACGAAGCAAGAATAAGTAAAATCACCATAAAGATGGACTGCGATACTTAATGGCAATGACATAAAAATGGGTTTGACAAGAGAGACTATCCTCTTTGCATTAAATGAATATATGACTCATTCTGAAAATTGAAGTGCATTTCTAGCTGAATTTATTAAGAATTTTATCCTTGTCAATACCATTCATAGAATCACTTAAATAAATGAAAAGGATGATAAAGAACACCGAGTCCACTAATCTACATCTATTTTACCACAATACCCTACCTCATGTAATAAAGAGTGTCATATGATGACATGAGGCTCTCATACTCTATCCCGGGAGACAGCATCTAAGTATTACATGATAGTGCTGAAAAAAAAATTGAGGTCAACGTATATCTCCTATAACTTGAGTGGCGAGTCTGATATATATTGTGACAATAAAGAAAATAGGATTGGGACCCTTATTAGGTGGTCTAGACCTTGGGAACTTCACCATCCAAGAATGCATAAGAACTGAGATCTCTTTTCTGGTAGCCCTGGTGAATGAGATACAATGTGGTATAAATCTCAAAGCATCAACACAATTAGACTGTAGTGTTTGCCCAACCCAGGATGCAAGGGGGAAAGGAATACGGTGGACATCATCAGGGCTCCAATTATCCTCTCTTGGAAAGTGATATTTATAAAATAAAATCTCTACTACAAAAGCTACCTATCTACCTGTTACCCCTCATATAGTATGAGTCCTTGTCCCAGATTGAAGGCCCTGCACAAGCAAGCTGTGTTTGAAATATATTGGCTTTGGAGCTATTATTTATGTGGCATCATCATTCCATATGTTGGAGAATTGCATGCTTGATTTTGAGGGAGCACTTAACTTGATGAGGGTCTTGCACACATGATATACAAATTTGTGGATCCCTATTGCATGCATGGAGAGGAAAAACCATCAAATAAGGGTTTTCCCCAAGTATCATGGCTCGTTATGTGAATTGGTTTTTCATTGAAGTACTGCAATGGTTTACCTGGCATATTGGCATTCATATTGGTCTTCATGCATCTTGGAGAGGAACAAATTTCAACAATGAGATTCCTAAGGTTTGGCATGGTATTAGTTGAGTTGTGCACCTTGAGATTTGTGATAGTTACATGGATGGACGAGATGCTTTCTAGAGGAGTGCTCCACACTTTTGGCAAACATATCTAGGGTACATACCTTGGGATCCTTGGCGGGGAAGTGCATCTCTTGAGGCATGTTCCACTTGTGTGTTCATTTTCTTAAGCCCAGATCTGGTTTCTACTTCCAATAAAAACAATTTATACCCAGATGGTTGCACGGAAAACAATAAATTCCAGATCTGATTTTTAAGAACAGAAATACACTGAGTTTATTAACTTTGCAATACGCAGCGGAAAATAGAAAACCAATCACACAAATTGACACATGAAAATTTACCCTGGAAACTCCGAAGGAAAAACCAGCAAACAGGTGTTTTATTGATTCGGCCCACAAAGAAGAATTCTGGAAAATTTATTACAGCAATTAATGAACCTGTACTAGCTCAGAAATCTGGAAAATCACAGCACAGAAATCTGCCTTGGATTTCGTGCACAAACAGCACTGCTCCAAGCCTCGTTTTGTGTGCATATCAAGCTTGGAACTGCACCCACCCTGCCTCGATTTGCATGCAGATCTGATGCTGTTCTGCTGCCTCAAAAGTGTGCCCAGCTGCCTCAATTTGCATGCTGGCTGCCTGTACTTATCTCTGCATGATGGATGCCTTGGGAAATGTGCCCTTGCTGCCCCTGCGATTTTCTCTCAGCTGCTCTCTCTTCCTCTTCTCTCAGCTCTCTCAATCTTCATCCTGTCAAGTCGAAATTACTTTCTCTATGCCTTCTTTTACAATAATATCTCCAACCTCATAATCTTCACCTCGATCTACGAACGAGATCGATTGAGATCAACGGTCACGATATAATCTTAAGTTCACTTTAATTTACTTTATGAACTTTAGCTAAGCCAACATTAATTAATGTGCTTTTTATATAAAAGTCACTTTATAAAAATAAAGTAAGCTTGAGAAAGTTGTCGGACGACTTCTACATGCTTCGACTCTGAGCCAATGCAGAATGTAATATCCCTAATTCCGTAGATCGGAATATATACATAATACCTCCACTGACGATTATGTGTTGTCGGAACTGATACACTTTGGGTTTTTGGATGCGTTTAGTGATTGGTTTTAACATGCGTGGTGATTTTGCATGTGATTACAGTTGTTTAACAGTATATAAGCAAGTACGCAAAAGATAAAGGCACAAAACACTGCAACAATGTATTATGAAAATCATCGGGTACAATGTCGCATGCGGCTAAGTAAAATAAATCTCTCGGCTAGATCAAAGACAAAAGGATCTTAGTCGGAATACAATAAACAAACTGAAACAATGATACCTAGAAATAGACGAAGGTTGCTGGATCAATGGATGAGTTGTAGGATCTGCTACATGCTACGACAACTCATACGACAACCGCTACAAGACTGGAAAGTTCGCCCTGGTGGCTAAACTCCTCGGATCTGCCTGGAATCTTTCTCAAACAATGTGCCTTGACCTCATGCACACTCTATGTGTCTGTCCAATTGAAGATCGACCCTCTGCAAATCTGTACGGACCCCGGATGGATCCCCCAGGGGAATGCACCCCAACAACTGCCAACAATTGCACCTTAGAGATTCCGCAGTTGGAATTTGGCTGTAATAGTCTCAAACTGAGCGCCCTAGGCTCCTCTGTAATGAGTCAGAAGGGTTTCCCTGGATTTGATCTGGTGGTCTCTCGGGAACCCTAAATGTATCCTCCCCAACTACCGCACCCTCACTGGATGACAGATGCGCCCAAGATGATTTCTCCATTGGAATCTGACGAGAAACCAGTCAATAGATGCGCCTTGCCTTCCTCTCAATTGGGTCGGAAGGGAATCACTGGATTCTCCCTGGCTGGGACAAGTCGAATCTCTAAGTCTCCTCAGAAGTTGTGCCCTCACCTTGAATAAGTGAGCCCTTGTTGTTGCAACCTGTGTAACTGCTGCTAAAGATCGATGGAAGATCTTTATGATCTTCCCGGTGACTAGGGTGTGTCTCTCAACACCGAAATCAACCTCTAGGTGTATTCCTCCTGGAATCCACAAAGTCATTGATTCGCCTGAACCTGTGAAGTCGCCTCAAAGCTCAATCTCAAATCATAAAATTTGCATAATGAGGAATTAGGTCGCTTTTCTCCTCATACACCTTTCCAAAACCCTAATTCTCCGTTGACTTCTAAATTTAGCTCCCTCACTTATGCGCCCTTCTATTTTTAGCTCAAAATCACTTAAAGGCACTTTTACCCACTTTTCATTTAATGTCACTTTCAAATTATAACATTCTCTAGTAAAGTAACATCAAGTGACCATGTTTTCCCTTGTATCTCCCTGGCTATAGTCTAATGAGGATGTTTAAACTTTAGACTACTAAGACCTCCTCTCTGGAGCTCCTACTTGAAAAGAGACATTACAGTCCTCCCTTCCCGAGATTGCTTGTCCTCAAGCAATACCAATCCACGGTGCTGCAAAACTTGCTCACTCTCCCAAGTAGCATCCTCCACTGGAAGCCCTCTCCATCTGATCAAACACTCCCTGATGAACCTGCTCCTCAATCTTCGCTCTCGGAACTCCAATACCTCCTCCAAAACCAACTGTAGCTGCCCCTCCTCATCCAAAGGTGGAAGCTCCTCTGAAGTGTCGATGAATTGTCCCACGACTTTCTTGAGACAAGAAACGTGGAACACATTGTGAATCTGACTCCCATATGGAAGCTCTAACTCGTAGGCAACTCCGCCTACCCTGCATATGATCTTGTAAGGCCCATAAAACCTGGCCTTGAGATTTTTCGCCCCACTCTTCTTCAAAGATGACTACCTGTAAGGTTGTAGCCTCAGGAATACCAAATCCCCAACCTCAAAGCTACTCTTTGTCCTGTGTCTGTCTGCACTCACCTTCTGTCGATTATGTGTCGTCTGCATATTATCTTTGAGTATCTTGAGAATCTCCTGACTCTCTACGATCTAGTCTTTGGCTTTGGGAGCCCGACTATCTCTGAGAACCAAGTCAATCAAAGTGGGAGCATGATACCCATATAATGCTCGGAAGGGGGTCATGCCAATGGACATGTGGAAGGTGGTGTTGCAATAGTGCTCTTCTAGATGTAGCCACTTCACCCATGCTCTCTGATGTCCGCTCACATAGTTCCTCAAGTAACCCTCAACCCACTTGTTGACTATCTCTATCTGGCCATCACTCTAAGGGTGGTAATTGGTGTTGGGTGTCAACTCTGTCCCCACCAACTTGAATAACTCCCCCCAAAACGTGTCGATGTAATGTCCCTTTCCGAGTAGGAGCTCCAAAGAGGAGGGCTTAGTAGTCTAGACTCTAAACAACCCCGTTAGACTATAGCCAAGGCCAGACAAGGGTAAACAGGGTCACTAGAGGTCACTTCAGCAAATGAGGTTATAATTCAAAAGTGGCATTTAGCTAGAAGTGACTAAAATCGCTTTAAGTGGTTTTGAGCTAAAAATAGAGAAAGCGCTTAAGTGAGGAGCTAAGAATAGAGTCAACAACGAATTAGGGTTTTGGTGAGTATATGAGGAGGAAATGCAACTTAATTCATCCTTATGCATATTTGGAGTTGATAGTTGAGGAGAGAGGCGACTTCACAGGTTCAGGCAAACCATAGCTTTGTGGATTCCAGGAGGAAGACACCCAGAGGTTGATTTCGGTGTTGAGAGGCACACCCTAGTCACCGAGAAGATCATTCGGATCTTCCATCGTACTTCAGAAACAATTATATAGGTTGCAGCAGTGAGGGTGCACTTATGAGGAGACATTGATTCAACTTGTCCCAGTCAGGGAGAATCCAGTGATTCCCTTCCGACCCAGTTGAGAGGAGGGAAGGACGCATCTATTGCCTAGTTTCTCGTCAGATTTCGACGGACAAATCATCTTGGGTGCATTACTCAGCCAGTGAGGGTGCGACATTTGGGGAGGACGCATTTGGGATTCCCGAAAGATCATCAGATCAGATCCAAGGAAATCCTTTAGACCCATTTCAAAGGATCCTAGGGCGCTTAGTTTGAGACACTTATAGAGAGATTCCGTCGGTGGAATCTCTAGGGCGCATTTGCAGCAGCAGTTGGGGCGCATTTGCCCCAGGGGGATCCATCCAGGGTCCAAACAGATCAACAAAGGGTCGATTGTCAGGTTGTTAGTCATCAGGACTGTGTGTGAGGGCATGGTGCACTGTTTAGGACAATTTCCAATCAGATCCGAGGAGTTTAGCCACCAGGGCGAACTTCCCAGTCTTGCAGCAGTTGCCATGCAAGTTGTCATAGCTTACAACAAATCTTCCAGCTCACATCTCGATCCAACAACAATCTTCTACTTTCTGGAAACCCAAAGTGTATCAGTTACAGTATTAGATTCTAGACAGTTTAGTCACCTATTTCGATCTGCAGAATCAGGGATATTACAGTGGTATTAGAGCTTTAGTCCTGCCATCCTGTGACTAAAGCTGATGAGCTCGTCAGAGAACCTAGAGGGTCGTGAGCACGTAGGTGACGAATACGTCACTTACAACAAACGCAGGGAGAGGGGAACTAGACCATATTTCCCCCCCTTTCCTCCCAGTTCAGAGGAAGGGGAGGAGGCGCAGAGGGAAGCAGAGAGAAGGGTGGAGCATGAGGCAGAGAGGATGATGGGAGACAAGTTTGGGAGGCCAGAGGGCAGTGGCAAAGCACCCATAGACCCAGATGCAACTTTCATGCAGGTTATTAGCAATTTGGTGATCAGTCAACAGGCCATGACTCAGTCCTTGGCACAGATGGCCAATAGATTGGCTATAGGGAGCACACCGGGCACACAAACCCTACATGCAGCACAGGGGAACTCAGGGGCAAGAAATAGACCCCATTCACCTACTCACACATACACTTCTTCGAGTAGAGTTCCCAGGCCATTATTCCCTAGCTTCTAGAGGGCACCCCCAACAACAACACAACAACCTATAACACAGAGGCAGCCCACTCAGGTAGAGGACATTACAGAGTTCAGGAGGGAGTACACAACATTGGGCCGTGACTTCCATCAGGACATGACCCTAGTCAAGTACTGTGGACTCAGACTCATGAACCGCGCCAAAGAGCCTCAGAGGGGAGGACAACAATAGTAGCAGGGGCATAACATGGATTTCATCCGAAAAGTTGGTAAACTTACCATACCTTCTTTTGACGGATCATCCAAATGCACTACCAGAGCTTGGGTACAAAAGCTAGACACATACTACAAGCTCAACCAGATGACCGAGACAGAGGCTATCAGTTTCGCTACCCTACATTTGGAGGGTGAGGCACACGAGTGGTGGCATCATGGACTGGTGACATTGGGTCACAGTCACATCACCTCGTACAAGTTCACAGAGAGGATCATGGATAGGTTTGACAGGAGGGATCCAGAGATCCACTTTAGGGACTTGGCTCAGTTGAGATAGATAGGCACCCCAGAGGCATCCATCACGGAGTTTCAACAAGTAGCAGTGGAAGTGACAGATATCTTGGAGCCCAGATTGATTATGTTGCTCATAGAGGGGCTCACAGAACCCTTGAGAGGATGGGTGAAGGCATACAGACCTCACACCTTGCAGGATGCCATCTTACGCTCTCGAGATCTAGCAGACTCAACGCCGAAGACTAAACCCTTTTCCAAACCCTTCGTACCACAGAAGGACCGATACATGAAGTCATTCCAGAGAGAGTGGAAGGGCAAGGAGAATTTGGATGATGAGACAAGGCGATATTTTATGAGGAAGAAGCTCTGCTTCACCTACAATGACCCTTGGGTCCCAGGCCACAGGTGCATGGGCAAGGGAGAGATCCATTATATTGAGGTGGCAGCAAACAATGGATAGTGAGGAGGAGGAACACGATAGTGGATCCACTAGCTCAGAGGAGTCATCACAAACGGAGGAGCAGCCTCCCCGGAGACCACCGACACCGGCAGGGACCCAACCATCGGTAGTGCCACAGCCTCATGAGGAGGCTAATAGACAGACACCAACAAAGGGAGGAGTCATAGAGACCCTTTCTGGTATTCCCAGGTATGACACCCTCCAGATCAAAGGGACTATTCAGGGACATCGGACAATTGCCCTGATAGATGGTGGGGCCACCCACAACTTCATTGATGCTTCATTGGTGTCGAGGTGGACACTTCAGACATAGGCATTTGAGGGGTTTGATGTTGCAGTAGCAGATGGCCAAACAGTGGAGTATCTAGACAGAGTTCCAAACTTGGAGATAAAACTATGTAACTACATCGTGAGAGATACATTTTATGTAGTTGACCTATCTGACACAGATGTGGTGCTGGGAGTCCAGTGGTTGATCACCTTGGGCAAGATCACGACCAACTACCAAACCCTGGAGATGGGGTTCAGAGACAGTGAGGGGAAGAGGATTTTGCTGAGGGGCATGTCGACAGGGGCACCCAAGAAAGTTTCGGCCAAGAGGATGGAGAGGATCTTCAGGCATGGGGAGGTAGCCTATGTAGTAGAGTGCTCGATCACCACATGGAGGGATTCAGATGGTCAGCAACAGTATCGGACAAAGATCAGGACTTTGTTGGGGCGACATCAACAGGATTTTGGTCTGATTCCACCAAGGAGACCACCTGACAGGGGGTTTGAGCACACCATTGAGTTGGAGGAGGGTGTTAAACCCATGATTACATCACCCTATCGTCATCCTCGGAGGTTCAAGGATGAGATAGAGAAAGCAATCAAGGAATTGCTAACGATGGGACACATCAGACCCAGCAGTAGCCCATTCGCTTCTTTAGTTGTCTTAGCCATGAAGAAGGATGGTACCATGAGGATGTGTATAGACTATCGGGCTTTGAACAAGAAAACCATCAAAAATCAGTATCATATCCCATGCATCGATGAGTTGATGGATGAACTACATGGGGCAGTTTTCTTCTATAAGATTGATCTATGCTTTGGATATCATCAAATTCGCATTCTAGAGCAGGATATAGAGAAGACGACATTCAGATGCCACTTTGGTCATTTTAAGTTTATGGTTATGCCATTTGGGCTAACCAATGCACCGGCTACATTTCAGTCTTGCATGAACCATATTTTCAAGGATCACTTGAGGAAATCAGTATTGGTATTCTTTGACGACATCTTGGTCTACAAAAAGACATGGCAGGAGCACCTGAGGCACTTGGATGAGGTACTCAGCATCATGGAGTCCCAAGACGGAGCTGCTTTATTTGGGACACATTATCAGCACACCCCCTGGGGGGTATAGGTGCACCAGGAGAAGATCAGGGCCATTTTAGATTGGACAACGCCCAAAAATGTGACAGAGTTGAGGAGTTTCTTTGGGCTATGCAGCTATTACAGGAGGTTTGTGAGAGGTTTTTCACAGTTGGGGGCACCATTCACCGATCTCACCAAACAGGGGGCATTCATCTGGACCGATGAGCCACAAAATGCATTTGATCACATGAAGGAAGTCATGGGCACATGTCTAGTATTAGCATTGTCGGACTTCACGTTGTCGTTTGTATTGGAGTGTGATGTGTCAGGAGAGGGGATTAGAGTAGTGTTGATGCAGGGAGGACACCCCATTGTGTTTGAGAGCAGGAAGCTTAGTCAGCCCGAGAGGTTGTACTCGATCTATGACAAGGAAATGCTTGGAATTATGCATGCCTTGACCAAATTCAGACAGTACTTGGTGGGCAGAAAATTTGTGGTCAAGACAGACCATAACAGCTTGAAGTATTTCCTTGAGCGGAAGGATCTCAATGAGCGTCAACAGAAGTGGGTGACAAAGGTCCAGGCCTTTGATTTTGACATACACTATGTCAAAATAGATTATGTCAAAGATTTAGTAGTTCTACTAAATCATGGGCATTCTCATATTGTTGAGGGTTTGTGGAGGATTTGAGGGCAGATCTGGCTGCCAATCTTTATATTTCACTTCTCTTGGGTAGCTGTACCATCTACAACAGTTGTGTGGTTATAGAAGAGGGAGATCTGCCTCCATTCTTCATTACTATCATTTCTCCTTGGATCGTTGGCATTTCAGAGATTGTGGGGGTGAAAGAGGGCGCAAATACAGTGACTCTCATTGCCACTTATTGCTGCTGTTATATACTGCTGTAAAAGGGGCCGAGCTGACTGCTGGAAGCGTTGGGTGAAGTTTATTAGCTGGGTGATATTGTTTACAGCAAACTGTGGTGTCCTGGAAAGGGTTCAAGGCCAATCTTTATTGCTGGGCCCATCCTTTGAGGGGGATCTGCTCCCATTTCTCACTGGTATCCATCTTCCCTTGGGTTGTGAGCATTTCTGCAGCTCGTGACATCAAAAGTAGGGTTACCACAGTATAACGGAAGCTGTTGCTGTCATATATTGCTGAAGAAGAAGTTGTTATGATTGCTGGGTATGTTGTTTGAAGGTTAACAGCTAGGGCATGTTCATTTCCAGCGATTTGTGTGTTAAAAAAAGGGGGCAGCTGCCATAAAAAAACAGCTCCTATGCTGTTCACCTACAGGTCAGAAAATCTAAATAAGTAAGATCTTATTTGCTCACACTATTCTGCTTTAACAGCTGATATAAGATCGCTGTCCTTTGCATAGATTGTAAAAAATAAAATTTCCACTTATGTGCAAATTCCTTTGTGAAATTATTTGAGTAATAAATCTGAAATATAGCTATCACAAACACATACAAACAGCAAACAAAACCATATCAGCAGTGAGGTCTAACTGTTTGATAAAAATCCTGAACTAGAAATAAACATCAAATATATATCAGCAGTTCAAGAGGGGGCATTGCAGTAGTATCAGAACATGTTGTGAAAGTGTTTGACGAAATTTATGAACCAAGTAAACACAAAAAACACATCAGCAACCTAGAGGGGTTATTACAGTGGTATCCGAGCATGCTGTCAAACTGTTTGACGAAAGTTCTGAACCAAAAAGTGCCAACATATCAGCAATAAACTCAAACATATATCAACAGACTAGTGAGGGGATATTACACTACTGCTGTTGTAAACTGTTATATTGCTGAAGTACATTGTCTTTACTGCAAATTTTATTACAGCAGCCTTTCTGTAATATGCCCACCAATTTTTGGTTGTTTTGTTGGGGTTTAAGGTGTAGAAAATTTGTCAAACAGTTTGTATGAAGACTCTTTTACTAACAAATTCCAATTCTGGTCATGCATTAACAGCATAAGTATAATAACAATGGCACTCACATATACTCAGAGATAATACATTTAAATTGACAACAGAACTCTCCTTTCATTAACTCCAAACAACAGATATATGGTCATAATTTCTGAGTACCTGATTAATGCAAACTGTCTACAAATTAACGAGTGAATCAGCAATTTAAAGTGATATACAGGCCTGTGGAAATTGCTGTTATATGCAGCAGATTGTTGGGGGAAAGACGCAGAAATCCTTTCACCAATGAAATCGACCCTTGGACAATAGAATCTGGCCCAGAATGAGACAAATCGACCCCCCAGGGATCAGCAGTTCGCCCAGCAAGAAAATAACACTTCCAGCAAGGATATAATGCACCCAGTAGATGAGGGAAATGCCCAGTAAGTAAGCAATGCGGCCAAGAATGATAGTGGCGTCCAACTGTGGGGAAAATAACCCCCAGCAATGACAAAATGTGCCTAGCAAGAGTATGCAATGACCCAGCACACATAAAATTGGCCAGCAAGGTGAGAAATCGATCCTCCAGTGAAATAGATGGCCCAGCTTCAAAGGAACTCGCCCCTTTGATGAAATAACTCAGCCACTAAGCACAACCAGTCGCCCACTAGGAGAAATCTGCTTTCCTAGAGAAGATTACGACCCAGACATGAAGGGAGAATGCGCCCAACAAGTATAAAAACACCCAGCAGTGAGTTAATACACCCTTTAGTATGAATGGCGCCCAGCGACAATAAAGAAATCGCCCTTCAATGGAAAACTCGCCCCACAATGAAAATCAATCGACCACCAACTAAAGAAACTCAGCTGCAAGAAGATAAACTCGGTAGCAATGAAGTCCGCTGAAGAAATCTGAGTGATTTCCTCCCAAGACTAGCTAGGGTGTATCGTTGCAACACCGAAACCAACAAATGCACAAGGTTTTCCAAAAACCCTAGACTCTTTCCTCAAGAGCTCTCAAAATCTAATTTCCAAGTGAGTGAATGCAAGAATGAGGGGTGCCTCCTCTTTTCCCCTCTTTTATTTCTTCCTTGAGTTATTTCCCGCTCTCTTTACTTTTTAATTTTCTTTTAAAGTCACTTTATGCTTGCACACTTTATAATTTTTAAGTGACTTTATTTTGCCTAGGACCCATGTCCCCCTTTTTCCCTTTTTCACTTTATAAAGTCATTTCCTAGGCAAAAGTTGAGTTCCCTAGGTAACTTCTCCGACTTAGCCTACGGGAACCAACTTAGGCTAGCGGAACCATTCCTTATGCTTCCTAGGCCAACGGGGACATTAAAGTTCTCCCTGCCTGAGATTGTTTGTCCTCAAGCAACTATAATCCAGGATGTTGCAATATCTGCTCTCCTTCCCAAGTAGCGTCCTCGATAGGTAGATTTTTCCATTTGATTAGGTACTCTTTAATGCTCCTGTTCCTTAATTTCCGGTCTCTGGTCTCCAACACCTCCTCCGAAATTAGAATCAACTGCCCCTCCTCATCCAATGGTGGCAACTTTGTAGAAGTGACAACATGTTGTCCCATTGCCTTCTTGAGGCATGCAACATGAAAGACATTGTGTATCTTACACCCCTCTGGAAGCTCTAACTCATAAGCTACCTCCCCGACTTGCCTCGAAATCCTGTAGGGGCCATAGAATTGTGGCTTCAATTTCTCTGCCCCTTTCATTTTCAACAATGATTGCCTGTATGGCTGCAAGCGGAGGTATACCAAGTCTCCCACCTCGAAACTACACTCCACTCTATGCTTGTCGACGTACATCTTCTGCTGATTCTGTGCCATTTGCAGGTTATCTTTGAGAGTTCGCAAGATGTTCTAACTCTCCCGAATCCAATCTATGGCTTTGGGTGCCCTACTGTCTCCAAATGCTCGATCCACAAAGGTGGTGGCATCATAACCATACAGAGCTTTGAAAGGTGTCATCCTGATCGACATGTGATAAGTGGTGTTATAGCAATGCTCACCCAAGTGTAGCCATTTGATCCATGCCTTTTGTTGCCTCGATACGTAATTTCTCAAATACCCCTCGAGCCACTTGTTTACAATTTCGCTTTGCCCATCAATCTAAGGGTGATAACTGGTGCTAGGCGTTAATTCTATCCCTATGAGTCTGAACAGCTCCTGCCAGAAGCCCCCCATGAATCTGTTGTCTCGATCACTGACAATTGTCTTGGGCAGTCCATGCAGCCGAAATACTTCTCTGAAGAACAATTCTGCTACTTGCACTGCAGAGTATTTGGACGATATGGCAAAGAAATGGGAGAATTTAGTAAGCCTGTCAACCACCACGTAAATAAAATCTTTCCCCTGAACCAGAGGCAACCCTGTGATAAAATCCATCGAGATGCTTTCCCATTTTTGTTCAAGAATGGGAAGCGGTTGGAGCAATCCCGTTGGGTGGGTATGTTCTACCTTGTTTTGCTGACAGATGTGGCATTCCCGTACAAAATTCAATACATCAGTCTTGAAACCCTTCCAAGCGAACCTCTCCCAAATTTTTCTATAAGTCTTCAGGTATCCTAGATGACATGCCAAAGGAGAAGTATGCGCTGCATGCTGAATTTTGTCCTTCAACTGAGATTTTGGTACTAAATAGATCTGGCCCTTATAATATATGATGTCGTCAATAACACTGTACCTGTCATAGAAGACCTGACCATCAAGTATCTCACAAGAAAACCTGTTTTTGGAGTATTCTACCAATAGAAGTGCCTTCCATTCCACTGAAATTTCCATGAGAGAGAGAGTGGGTATCCTAGATAGGGCGTCAACAACCACATTATTTTTGCCTTTCACATACTCAATCTCAAAATCGTAGGCTTGGATTTTACTAATCCATTTTTGTTGTCGCTCGCTCAGCTCCTTTTGCTCCATGAGAAACCTCAAGCTATTATGATCGATCTTTACCTTGAACCTGTTCCCCACCAAGTACTGTCGAAATTTGGTCAAAGCATGCATTATGGCCAACATCTCTTTGTCATATATGGAGTAATGCCGCTCATACTCTCGGAGCTTGCGGCTCTCAAACACTATGGGGTGACCGTTTTGCATCAATACAGATCCTATCCCAATTCCCGAAGCATCACACTCCAAGACAAAGGGCTGAGTGAAATCAGGGAGTGCTAAAACAGGGCATGAACTCATCACCTGCTTCATTTTCTCGAATGTCTCCTGGGCCTCCTCTATCCAAAGGAAAGCCCCCTTTTTGGTGAGATCGGTCAGTGGCGTTGTCAACTGTGAGAATCCCTTAACAAATTTCCTGTAATAAGTGTAAAGACCAAGGAAGCTCTTCAGTTCTGTCACATTCCTAGGAGTTGGCCACTCAATGATCGCCCTGATATTTTCTTGGTGCACCTGTACCCCATCTTCCCAATCATGTGCCCCAAGTAGAGCATCTCTGTCATACCAAATTCGCACTTGGATTCCTTCGCTTACAACTGCTGACTCTCTATGATACCAAGTACTTCATCCAGGTGTCACAAATGGTCTTCCCATGTTTTGCTACATATGAGGATGTCGTCAAAGAAGACCGATAAGAACTTCCTCAGTTGCTTATTGAACACATGATTCATGCACGACTGGAAAGTGACAAGGGCGTTAGTTAGCCCGAATGGCATGACCAGAAACTCATAATGCCCATAATGGCATCTAAAGGCTGTTTTAGGTACGTCCTGCTCTCGTACCTTGATTTGATGATACCCTGATCGAAGATCAATCTTCAAGAGAAATTTGGCTCCCCTGAGCTCATCCATTAATTCATCGATGTTGGGTATGGGGTACCAATTCTTGATTGTCTTCTTGTTTAGAGCACTGTAGTCAATACACATCCGCAGAGTACCGTCCTTCTTGACTAAGACCACGGAAAAAGCAAATGGGATGGAACTAGGGCGGATGTGACCCATTTTCAACAATTCTTTAATGGTTTTTTCAATCTCGTCCTTGTAAACTTTAGGGTGTCGATAGGGGTTTGTGATAACTGCTTGGACCCCTTCTTCTAGCTCTATGATGTGCTTAAAACCTCTATCAGGTGGAATGTCAGGAGGAATGTCACTAAATAATTTATGATGTTTGTGAAGTAGTACCTGTAAGTCCTCTAGAAGCTGCTGCAGATGGTCAGGTGGCTCTTTGTCATAAATAAAACACTCTACAACCCACTCTATATCACCATGCCTCATAAATGCCTCCATGTTGTGCGATGACACAATCTTCGGTGGGTACTGGTGCATGGCTCATAGGACCACTTTCTTTCCATCCGGGCCTGTGAACTCCATGTCCATGGTCCTTTGATCCATCGTGTATCTCCCAATAGAGTAAAGCCATTGAATGCCCAACACTACATTGGTGTCTGGGATGTCCACCATAAAGAAATCATTTGTCATTGAGTAGTTTCCCATGGTTAAGGTGAGCTTGGGAATCCACTTGGTGCAACTCATCTGGTGGCCTCTTGGTATGAGTACTGTGAACCCATCGAATTCCTCTGTCGGAATTCCTCTCCTCTCGACCATGTTATCGTCAATGAAATTATGGGATGCTCCCCCATTGATCAATATTGTCACCTTGTGCCCCTGTAGGACACCTCTGACCCTAAAGGTATGATACCTCGAAAATCCTGACATCGAGGCCATCACTGGGTCCTTAGCCCCAGCCTGTGAAGACTCCTCTCCTGATGCTAGATGTCCCTGGTCCTGTGTCTGCTCCACCTCCTCATCATCACTGTCACTGTCAGAGTATACCTCAATGTAATGGGCCTTGCCCATTCTGTCCTTCCCGGCGCATCTGTGCCCTGGTGCCCATGGCTCCTGACAGCTGAAACACAATTTCTTTTTCCTCAATTCTCTCATGGTCTCTTCATCCAGTTTGGGCTTTCCGGCCCAATCTCTCTGAGGTGGTCTGATTTCCTTAGTCTTTGGGGTAAAAGTGGGTTTGGGCGGAAACTAACTTTTAGGTACTGCATCTTGCATGTCCCGAGCCCCGCTAACTGCATCCTGTGAAGAGGTAGGCTTGTAGGCCTTGACCCATCCCCGTAGAGGCTCCATTAGCCCCTCAACAAACAACATCACCAAACGGCCTCTGAAATGTCTGACACCATCACAACGACCCTCTGGAACTCAGATATATAGGCCTTTGGGCTACCTGTTTGTTTGAGCTGAGCCAACTCTCTAAAGTGAAGCTCAGGGTCCTTCCTGTCAAATCACTCGATGAGTCTTTGTGTGAAGTCCAGGTAGGAGGTAACCTCGGCATGTCCCAAAGTGACTAATCCATGGTCCCACCACTCATGGGCCTCGCCATCCAGGTGCAAGGTGGCCAATTTAATGGCATCTGTCTCTATCATCTGGTGCAACTGGAAGTACGTGTCGAGCTTCTGCACCCATGATCTAGCAGAGCATTTAGAGCCCCTGTCAAAGTTGGGAATAGTGACTTTTCCAATGGTACACTGCAACTCAAAATTGTGTGTCATGGCCCTCATGGGCCCTCTCGGTCGGTTTCTGCTCTTCATATTGCAAAACTCCGCGAAAGACATGGCTGACTGGAAATCATCTCCTAGTCTCCTGTACTCCTCTAAATATGCCCTATAGGGCTCATCCTACTCAACCTACATCAATGGACCTGCGGCCTCATTCCCCAAAAATTAAGGCATAGTGGGTCTGGGGGATTTGGTGTACAATTGGGGGTGGCTCTGCATGATAGTGCATGAGTGGCTGCCTTCTCCATTGTTTGAATCCCCATCACCATTCTGGTTCTGCTTCGTTGTGCCCTCCAACGAATTCTTAGCAAACTGCCCCATGAGGTCCACCATGGCCTTTTGACCCTTGGCCATGTCATTCAAGATATTGAACAAACTATTGATCCTGGTATCATCTTCTTCCCCCATAGTTCCTTTGCCCTCAGGTGTGATAGAGGGTGCTTCCTCTCCTGTCCCTTCTTCTCTAACTACTTCTTCTTCTTCTTCCCATCCAGGGGGATCTAGGGTTCTTCCCCTACGTCTCCGGTAGGTAATGTTCTGATCGTCTTCTGGTCTCATAAATCTGGTTGTAAATGCCCCTTAGAGCCCACAACTGCAGAGGAACATGCTCTGATACCACTGTAATATGCCCACCAATTTTTGGTTGTTTTGTTGGGGTTTAAGGTGTAGAAAATTTGTCAAACAGTTTGTATGAAGACTCTTTTACTAACAAATTCTAATTCTGGTCATGCATTAACAGCATAAGTATAATAACAATGGCACTCACATATACTCAGAGATAATACATTTAAATTGACAACAGAACTCTCCTTTCATTAACTCCAAACAACAGATATATGGTCATAATTTCTGAGTACCTG